>PVLD010001549.1:0-196883 GCA_004027595.1 Dinomys branickii | reverse complement strand
TTGCATGTCTGTATATGGGTCCATACATCTACAATTCGAAGATATCAATGGATAAAACAACAACTACTGTTGAGACCATATCACCTTGTCTATAGATTAGTTGTGATTGTACTATTTTCTATGATAATTGGTGTCTGTTTGTCAATATGTTTTTGTACTTTTATGTTTCTAAAATAAATAAAAAAAAAATAGATATATAAAAAAAAAAAATTGTTCAGTGGCATATATTAGCTGTCCCTATATTTTAAGGTCAACTCTTCTTTTGTGTCACCTGTCACTTTTGTGTCTGGTATAATCGTTTTTCACGTAATTACTTTTCAGAGGTACACAGATAAAATGTGCTTACGTCCTTTGATAGAACATTTCTCATAGTGAAAATACTTTATTTAAACCTCGGGACTAGAATTTTTATTGTAGGTGTCTGTGTGTTAATCTGTCACTATTGGTCTCTTGAAACCAAGAGATTAACGGGGCAATGTATTATTTTAACAAAAAGTTTTTTTTTTTTTTTTTTTTTCAGAATTTCTTCATCACATAGTAATCTTTGTCTCGCTCTTTCAGATGGAAGCATGTTCTCTAAAATGTGTACTTTTTATTTATTAACTTTAGTGATTTTAAACTTTAAGTAACGTGGGCTATCTCCTTACTCTCGCTATTTAGAAACATTCATTTTAGTTTCTCAGAAGTTCTGTATGTACTTGAGGAATAAATGTTATTCATTATTCTTACAACTATATCATCCGGATTTTTTCATTTTGCTTTTGTTCTTTTTTGTTTTTCTTTCTAAGACAGGGTCTCACTATCTAGTTAAGCCTGGCCTTGAACTCAGTGTGTACTCCAGGCTGTCCTTGAACTTGTGGCAATCCTCCTGCCTCAACCTCCTGAGTGCTGGAATTATAGGTGTGCACTGCTATACCTGGTTATTATAACATGTATTTCATCTTTACTTTAGTTGTTCAAAAATACTATGCTACCTAAAACTGAGTGGTTAGAGTATTGTGAGATGTTCTCGTGGCTAAAGAAAAGACCGTTACAAAAATGGGATAACATGTAGAATTTTATGCGAAGAAAAAAGCTATCCAGAATAAATGGGCTTTGAGGCAGCTGCTCATTTGTTTCATATCTAATTGAAAACAGTATCTTTGAATTAATAATGATATTTTTAGACCAGCCATTAGGTTGGTTTCTTAACTCGCCACACACATCCTTTTTGTTGTTTATCTGGGAAGTTCTTCCCATTGTATCTTATAACACATATCCTTATTTTTGAAAGGTATAGGACTTCTAAAGAAAATGCAGAACAAATCCAGATGCAGTGGCGCACAACTTCTGTCTCAGCACAGTGGGAAGCTGAGGCAGGAGCATTGTGAGTGTGATCCCACCTGAATGTTTAAAGAAACTTAGTGCGAATCTGTATCAAAATTATATAGATAATAATTATACAGTCCCCTTTGTAAAAAATTTTTTTTACAAAGTTATGGAGATGTTCAGTGTGACAGTCCTGGGTTCAGTTCTCCATACGGCCTGGGGTGGGCGGTGGAGCGGGGCAGAAAGACAGCTGCTGGTGTCTTGTTTGAACTTTATTTCCCAGATGGGTGACGGATGTTTTTCTTAAGAGGTGTGGAATATATAATGTATAATTTAATAACACTTTGACTTGCTTTCAGGCCATCAAATCAGAGTCTATAAATACCTGGTTCACCCTGGGTTCGTCCTGGTTTATAATTATAGTGTGGAGATTAAAGTTTACCAACAAAGAATTAAAAGCAACTGAGGTTAAAGGACACATTGAATTTCATTCCTTGAATTTTTATTTTGGCCGGCACATGCTTGTGGTCCGTGGTGATGGCTCCCACCGTGCTGGCAACTGCATGGGTCACTGTTCACCTCTCTTCTCCCTCCCTCCCTCCCTCTCCGTCCTCTTGCCTTTTGCAAAAGATCTTCCGTTAAAGGACAAATTACCAGTTTACATGCCGAAGAGACATCTTTCTGAACTCTGCTGAAGTAAAAATTTTGTAAATCAGCATTATAAGAAGTGGTGAGAGCTGGGGGAAGATGACAGTGGGGAGGATGGCTGTGACGGATAAGTACAATGAGCTATTCAGAGCTGATCTTGCTGTGAAAGCCTTTCAGTAAATAGGGACAAAGGTGTAGACCCGGTTATTTGTTGTTGTTCTTAATAGAAGAAATAACAATATTTTTGTTGTGTAATTGAAATAATTTATCAGAAATGAAAAATTACCCTGTTTAGTTTTTTTCCAATATCAAAGTAGCTTTCTGACAGAAATTATAACCCTAAAGTCTCAAAGTGGTTTTATTTGATTCATTGTATGTGGTCATTTGGCACCTACTTTTGTATGTCGCACTTGGTTCTCCAGGCACCAAACCGATTTGGGATTGTGGGGGTGGCCCCAGGGTAGGGCTCAGCCTTGGTCTGTGTGAGGCCCTAGGTTTGACCCCCAGAGACAGTGCATTTTAGAGAGAAATGACTGGTTGAGTGGCAAGAAGATTGTTGATTGGCCAGTTTTCATTTTATCTTGCAGTCAGATCTGTGTGGGAAGGACTTTCTTAAAGAGCATACTTGTACCACATGGAGGTTTTCCTGATGCACTGCAGGAAAAGTATCCCTAAGGGTTCCGTTTTGCTGTATCTGTGGTTGCCATTCTAACCTGAGTTGAACAGACTCAGCCCCTATGTTTTAAAGCCATCAGAGACACATAGATGCTGGTGACAAGAAGGAAAGAGATTTGTAAAGAGATGCCATTCAGTCTACCGTGGTGAGACTGTGTCCTCTGTGACCCGCAAGCTAGAAAAAGTACCAAAAGCCATGGCATTTAACATCATAGTCTTGAACTTTGGGCAAAACCTTGTTCAATGAGTCATTTTTCTCTGCAACAATAAGTAGAAATTAAGGTTTCACATACAAAATTCTATTTCATCTGTTTTGGAAATGGTATGTTCAAATTATTTCCTCAAATAACTTTTAGTTATAAAGCATATAAAGTTATTTTAAAATAGTAAGATACTTCCTTAAATAAATGATACGGCTTTCAGTGAATAGCGTTTAAGCTAATTTTTGTTTGTGGTGGTGCACACCTGGAAGTCTGGCACTCAGGAGGCTGAGACAGGAGGATTGCAAGTCTCAGGCCAGCCTGGGCTACATAGCTAGTTCGTGGTTGCCTGGACTACATAATAAACCCCTGTTTCAAAAATGGGAAAATAAATTCTTTGTGATTATAAAGCGATGAAAACCCCAGGCTTGTTCCTTAGCTATGCAAAGCCATGTGGGATCAGTAAGAGGATTAAGGAAAAGGGTGAAATTAAAAGAAGGCTCAGAGCTGACCTGTGAACAGTCTCTCTGAGGGGAGATATATTCAAACTCAGATGTCAAGATTTTATTAGATATGACAAAGTATGTGTGTTAAATCAGCTCTAATCTTTTGAACACCTATTACCTATATTAAATCAGCAGTAAATTTTAGAAATTAAGAACACAGAGGAAAAGACTTGATTTGCCTATAAAGGAAGATACTCAGTCACATCTCTCTTCTGATTTACATACTCTTATCATTCATCTTTCTAATATTTATAGGCTATTTGAAAAATAGAGTCAAGTTATCAATCAGGCAAAACGTAGCTCAGCACAGTGAAGAACAAAGGATGGTTCCAAATGATGCAGAAATGACAGACAGAGGGAACTGGTGAAAGGTTTATTCTGATGATGCTGGCTTCTCTGCGTAACCTTCCATCCACTAAGACCTTGTGAAGCTTTCTGTTTTGCAAGCACCGAGGCCCTGACATGACTTCACATCTTCCATAATGATTTGGAGAAGGAACTGATGAATTCCCCCACTGTTGTGCTAGGGTGCACATATTTACATGGGACTTTTTAACCAAAAGACCCAGTTTTTCTTTGTTGAACCTTTATTACTATGTTCCGAACACGGGTCTGGACTGTTTATATAGTGTGTTGCCGAGACTGTGGTGGTACGTGGACAGTGCTGGGGCAGTATTAGAAACTGTTTACGTCTGAGCCGGGAATTCCATTTGTCTTAGTGACACAAGTGTCAAACTGTTAGTGGCATGCTGTTTTAAATTGTGTCCAAGAGTCGGAGAGGCTTATGTTTATAGGTGCCATCTGTACACTTAGGAGCAAATAAAGGGCCCTCCGTCAAATAGTAAGCCCAGTGGGCAATTACAGAACAGTCTCAGACCTGACGTGGACACCTAGCCAGAAGGAGAGCTCCCAGTATGCTCTTGGATATAACTGAGAACTGTCATAGAAAAGCTAAGGTAAATAAGCAGAGTGACAGTAACTTTCAGAGAAAAGCCTTCCTCCGCAAGCTTGATTTAATGCAAAGAACAGGGACCGCTAACACGAACCACTGTTTCTAGTCTCTGCTCTGCCTATAGCTCCCCTTTTGACGGGCCGCCTTAAAAGATAGTGCATTTGCCAGGCTAAGTGGTGGGTACCTGGATTCCTAGCTACATAGGAAGCTGAAGCAGGAAGATGGCTTGAGCCCTGGAAACTTTGAGGACAGTCTGGGCAACCTGGCCAGACCCTGTCTCACAAGAAATAAACCAAGAGTAACCCCAATGAGGTTTTACTTAAAGTGAGGGAGTTGAAGAAGTAGATTATTTCTGCGTTTCCTTTCAGCTAGAAAAATTCATGAATCTGTACTTGCAATCAATTTTGGAGAAATTTTTACAATTACAGCATATGTTGCCATATCCATGTGAGTACCTCCCACACGAAAATATAGAACACAGGATTTTTATCAACCCAGAAAGGTTTTCCTTTACTCCTTCTAGTTAATACTATCTTTAAGTTACAGGCTCCGACTTTTGTCATCACCAGTTAGCTTTGCCTGTGTTGAGCCTCATGTGATGGGAACAATTTCACACGCGCACTTTTCTATCTTCCTTTTCTCAATTTAGTGATGTTGAGATTAATTTAGTTGTTACATGTGCTGCCTGTTAATGTCTGATATTGCAGTGCAATATCCCATGATGTAAATGTACCATAATTTACGCATCTGTTTTTAGCTTTGGATATTAGGAATAAAACTGCTTTGAACATTCTGGTACAAGACTTTGGTTTTTTTTTTACCATATGCACACATTTTGGGGGGCATATATCTGGGACTGGAATTGCTCAGTTACAGGATTAACTTTATTAAAAGCTGTGAAAAAAATAATCCAAAATGACTATGCCATTTGCATTTTACCAGCGTGTATGAGCCATTGCTCGTCCTCAGCAGCGTCTGGGTATTTTGTGTCTTCATGTTGCCGTCCTCATGAGTGAGAGCTGACGTTTTCATCTGCTACTCTCCGATAGGCGATGATATTGCACGTTTACAATGCACTTATCATTCATTGAAATGTCTCTGTAATGTACTGGCTTTTACCTATTTTCACTGAGTCTGTTTTGTATCAGAAGTTCTTTAAATCTTCTGCATATAGGTTTTTTGTCAGGTATATGTATTATGCATTACAAGTATTTTTATGAAAATAGTGTCATCTTTATCTCTTATCTATGCAGAAGCTAAAGTTTTTAAAGTTTTAATTTTCCATTTCAAACAGCAGCAGCAGTTACTCTGAGTAGAAGAGTTCAGATTTTCTTTGGAGAGAGGATCTCTATGTATTCCAGGCTGGCTTTGAACCCGCTATGTGGCCCAGGCTGGCCTGCACCCAGAGATCCTCCTGAGTGCTGGGGCTGTAGGTGTGTCCTACTATGCCCGAGGAAAGCTCAGAGGTTTGACTGCAGCAGCCACACCTTTAAGTGCAGCTCTCAGTATCGGTTACCAGTGTCTGACTCCCACATGGATCCTTTTTCCCTTTGGGAATTGTGTTTTTTTTTTTTTTTTTACTAGGAATTGAACTCATGACCTCATGCTTGCCAGGCAGGGGCTGCACCGCCAAGCTATACCCCCAGCTCTCCTTTGGGAACTGTGGAACCAATAAGAAGATCAACTGCCAATTCAGCAGTGAAAAACACTTTATTGTTGGCTAGGAATAGAAAGTGGCAGGTGCAGTGATGCGAGGCTGTAGTCAGCAGTTGGGAGATTGAGGCAGATGGATTGTGAGTTCAAGACCAGCCTGGACTACACAGCAAGGCTCTGTCTAAAGAAAGGGAGAAAGAGAGAAGGAAAGAGAAAGAGAGGAAGGAAGGAAGGGAGGAAGAAAGAGAAAAGCATAAGGAGAAACTTGCAAATTAAGCCAGATGTGGTACACACCTATAATTCCAGCACTTTGGAAGCTGAGGCAGGAGGATCTGGAATTTGAGGCCAGTTTGAGGGCAGTTTAACTACTTTGCAAGATCCTGTCTCAAAATGAAAAACAACAGGGCTGGGGATACAGCTTAGTGCAAAAACCTTGGGTTTGGTCCCCACTACCATTAAAAACAGGTTTGACATTGGGGGTAGTGGCACATGCTTGCAATCCCAGTCCTTAGGATGCTGAGGCAGAGGATTGCTGTGAGTTCAAGGCCAGCCTGAACTACATAGAAACACTGTGTCTCAGGAAAAAAAAAATCCCCCCCAAAATTCCCTGCCTGTGAACCAAACATTTATGTAAACTCTTTAACGTATGATATGGAGTAATAACTATTTACATCATATTACAAATAATGGTTTAAAGTACATAGGATTTGTGTAGGTGCTGTGCAGATGCGACAGCATTTTATATAGGGACTTGAGTATTTACAGATTTTGGAACCAAGTGATAGTTCTAGAACCAATCCCTTCCAAGGATGTGGAAGGTGGAAGGATGACTGTCTGTACTATCATTACAGACTTTTAGGGTGCTAGAGTCTTCTTCTAGAGTTAGTTTCTAGGTTCCTTCTGGCCTAAAGGAAACATTGGTCAAGACAATGGCAAAATGTAGCAAGATTTTGCATTTATTGAAGGTAGGAAAAGAAAAGAAATACACTCTGCAGAGCATGTGTAGGCCAATTACAAAGCAGTGGGGAAGGACTGCAGAACAGAGCGCAGTGGCCAAGAGGAAGATAGCGGCTGCCCTTTATATCTCCACTCCTCAGCCTGGCATCAGGTCACGGCCGTCTGAGCACAAACCTGCTTCAGTTCTCAGGTGAGGAATTGAACACTGTAGTTTGGTTCCAAGTGCAGGGCTCTGGTAACTGTTCTGTGCGTGTGTCCTAGAGCTGTCTGATCTCGACAGGTCGGGCCAACTTCCCTAGGCAGTGGTAGTAGGTTTTGGGGTTTTTTTATTTGTTTATTTCTTGGGGTTAGTTTTGTTTTGTTTTTTGGCATAGGGTCTCACTGCAAGTGTTTTCTGTGTGTTTGGGACCTTTTGGCATTCTTACTGGTGTCTTCTAACAGCGAAGTACAAACTTCCATTGTTACTGCTTTTATGTTTTATGTTTTACCCACACACAAATTTCCCTTTCTGTGTGTTTTGAAGAAATTCTTTTCTCCAGAAATTGTATATGTATAGTTTTAGCCTTTACATATAGGACTGTGATCCCTTTGAAATTAATTTTTATTGTGGTATAAGTCAGAGATCACGGTGTTCCATTTCTTCTATACAGATACCCTACTCTAGCACTATGTATCCCAAAGAGTCTCCTTTCCCACAGTGGATTGCGTTGATGCCTAATTTTTGTTTTAAACTTTTTAAACCAGATATGTTGGTGAACATTTCTCATTCCACCTACTTGATAAGGAGACTGAGGCAAGAGGGTTAGGTCATAAGTTCAAGACTAGCCTGGGCAATTTAATAGGAACCTATCCCAACATTTAAAAACAGGGGGTGGGGATGTGGTTCAGTGGAAGAGCACTTGCTTAGCTTTCATGAGGCCCAGATTCAATCCCAAGTGCCACCAGAAAAAGAAATTTATTGGTTCTCGTCTATTTTATTGACTTATCTGCAGCGTGATCAAAATATAGTGAATGCTTAAATTTTAAAAAGTGTTACAGTAAACAGTACACTGCATTAACTCCCTGCACAGCACCCACTGTTACTTTGAACACACGCACCCCTTACGCTCGCCACTTTCTGAGGCAGTTCTGGAGCCCTTCTGTGCATGTTACAAGGCATAATAACTGCGGTGAGTGCTGCTGCTGAGTGCATTCTAACAGAAAGACAGACTGTGTAAACACATTGCAGTGTTTGTTTTCCCTCTTTATTTACTGGATTTGGCACTATGTAGCTTCTAGATCTTCCTCAACGTCAAACTGACCATGAAAGGTAAACATGTGGAGTAAATTCAGGACATTGAAGTAGCCAGAACAGTACAGCTAAAGATGCTACTAAAGACCCAGCTAAGGAAAACCCAAAATGAAAACTACAGACCAATCTCTTTAGTAAACATCGATGCAAAAATACAGAATGCACCAAGTCATTTAAAAGATCATACATCACAACCAATTAAGTTTTATCCTAGGGTACAAGGATGGTTTAACCTATGCCAATCAAATACATAAACACAAAGAAGGATAAAAATCACATGTTCACCTCCATAGACACAGAAAGCATCTTGACAAAGTGCAACATCTAAATAGGTACAGTGAAATAGATATGGCGTAGACAGAACCTAATAAAAACCATTTATGATAAGCCTACTGGCAGCATCATATTAAATGGGGAAAAACTGAAAGCCTATGCTCTAAAATCAGGAACACAAGGATGTCCACTGTCTCCACTTCTGTTCAGTGGAGTATTCAGAATTTTAACCAGAGCAATCCCAAAAGAGAAAGAAGTGAGGAATATACATGAAAGGAAGGTGTCAAATTAATGTAATGCATAGATGACATGATGCTTTATATAGAAGACCCCAAATTTTTCACCAGTAAATTGCTAGAATTAATAATCAAGTTCAGCAATATAGCAGGATACAAAATCAACAAAGAAAAATCAGTAATATTCCTGTAACCCAATAATGTACCCACCAGAAAAGAAATTAGAAAAAATTCCATTCACAGTGGCTTCAAGAAAAATTACTTAGGAATTAACCTAGCCAAGGATGTGAAAAGACTGCTATAGTAAAAAGTACAGACAGTACCCTAAAAGGGGGATTGAAGCCATCAGAAAATGGACAGGTACCCCTATTCCTGGATAGGCAGTGCCAATACAGCCAAAATGATACTGATACATAGGGCTTCCAAAACTCATACAGAGTTAAGGCACCCCCAGTCAAAATACCTACAGCATTTGGTATCTCACAGAACTAGAGAACCATTCTAAAATTTACATGGAATCAGAAGAGACCCAGAATTGCAAAAGCAACTAAGTTACAAAAGCAATGCAGAAGGTATCACAACCCCAAATTTCAAGTTATTTTATCAAGCTACAGTGCTATAAACAGCATGATACTGGCCTAAAAACAGACAGGTAGATCAGTGGAACAGAATAGAAGGTGCAGAAACAACCCCAGCCACATTCCATCATCTGATCTTTGAAAAAGGGGCAAAAAACATACACGGGACGAAAGATAGCTTAACAAATGGTTGAAACTGGTTATCCTCACACAGGAGACTGTGACCCATATCTCTCACCACATACTAAACTAAAAGCGAAGTGGACTGAAGACCTGGATCTGAGGACAGGCACAGTTCCTCTGCTGGAAGATAGGTAAAACACTTGAGGACATTGGTATAGGTAAAGGCTTCTTGGAACAGAACCCATGGCATAAGAAGTGACATCAAGAATCCACAAAAGGGGGCTGGGGATATAGCTCAGTGGAATAAGTGCCTGCCTAGCAAGCGCAGGGTCCTGAGTTCGATCCCCAGTACTGCCAAAAAAAAAAAAAAAAAAGAATCCACAAATGGTACTACAATAAATGAAAAAGACTTCCGTACAGCAAGGGAAACACAATGAAAAAGACAACTTACAAGAAGGAAGAAAAGTTTTGCCAGCTACTCCTTGGACAGAGGATTAGTATCTAAGATAGACAGATCACTTGGAAAAATTAAAAGGTCCAGTTTTAAAATGAGTAATTGAAATGAAGAGACACATCTCAGAAGAGGAAGTACAAATGGCCAGAAAATATGTGTAAATGTGTTCAACCTCACTGGCTATGAGAGAAATAGAAATTAAGATAGCACGAGATTCCACCTTACTTGAGGAAACATGGTTTTTATCAGTAAGTCAAATAATAACCAGCGCTGGCAAGACGTTGTCGAATCTGTCTGCATTGTTGGTGGCAATGTAAACTGATATAACCACTGTGGAAATCAGCGTAGAGATTCCTCAGAAAACGAAAAGTAGAAATTCCATTGCACCAAACCCTTCCTCTTCTAGGTATATTCCCAAAATAAAGACATCATATTGCAGTGATACATGAGCATCTGTGATTATAGCAGCACGACCTATAAAAGCTAAATGTTGGAAGCAGCCTACGCGTCCATTAATGGAGAATGGATACAGAAAATGTATATTTACACAGTGGAGCACTGCTCAGCCATAAAGCTGAGTAATTTGTAGGAAAAGGAATGCGCCTTGAGATCATAATTTTAAGTGGAATAAATCATATACAGGCATAAATATCATAGGATTTCTATTATATGAGAAACCTAAATTATAAATAAAGGACAACATAAAAGAATACAAAGTGAAGAGGTAGATGTTGTGCATACAGGAGGGGGAACCACAGATGGTGAAAGTGAGGAGGGGAGGGGAGGGAGCACAAGGGGAATTAAAAAGAATCAAGATATGCTATGAGCATGGACCAACGGCCCACAAGGAGTGTAATCATTGTGCATAACAGACGGACCCATGAAAAAGGTATCTCCAGAAAAATGCGCTCAGTACACTGTGTTCTTTAATAACTGTGTATGTGACTTAGGCCAGCTTTCACACACTTCCGCTAAGTAGCATCTCACAGTACGTAGAATGCATACGTAGCTCTGGAAATCCAGCTGTTGCTTGTTTTAGGGGTTTCCCCCAACAGTTCACAGGTTACTTCTACTTTTGGTTTAAAAAATATTCTTTTACTTTAAAAAGTGTTGTTCGTTTTAATATATAAAGATTGTTATTTTTAAATTTGTTAATACATAAATGTCAAATGTTGGCATATATGATGTATATAAGCCAAAACTCTTTGGGGTCTTGCATTTCTTTTTTTACTACAAAGGGGTCCTGAATTAAAAAAAAAAAAAACCCTGAATAACTGCTGCATATATACTCACACCCACACATACATACTAAGTACCAGCTTATTCATTTCTGTGGAAATTCTGGTGACATTTGATTGAGATTTTATTGAATCTGGAGATCAAATTTGGGGGAAGTGACATCTTTAAGATGTGGACATAGTCATACATGGTGGCCCCCACTTTTATCTCTTTGTAACTATCCACTTAATTTAGATATCTTTCATTTCTAATATTTGGTAAATTTAATTGTAAAAACTTAAACCTATTAGAATTATTAATTTCTGTTATCTGGTGTCTTTCTGCTAACACACACACCATATTGTATTTCTGTTTTCAGTGTTTTCTGCATAGAATATAGAACGAGATACTTTTTGTTCATTGAACTCATATCAAAAACCTTCTAAATTCATTTATCAATTCTAGTAGAGCCCTTTAGATTTCCTGCCTAAATCATCTACAAAGTTGATTTGCTTTGCAAACTTCATAATTTCTATTTCTTATTCTCCTTTATTATTCTTGCCTAGACTTCCATAGAAGCATTGAATAGAAATGATGATTTTGAGCATTCTTGTCTTCTACAACCATAGGGTGAGGGGCTAATATTTCACTATTAAGCATGATGTTAGTTGCAGGTGTTTGTATCATGTTTAGGAAATTTCCAATATTGTAATGAGGAAAATGTAGACAAAATCTGAAAAAAAAGCTAACATACAGCTCATATTAATTGAGCTACAGTGGCAGCAAACAATGGCACGTTTGCCACAAACAGCGTTTTGTTATCATTGAAAGCTCTAAAAGGTTTGCCGTCCCTGGGCCTACACTAAGACAGTACAGTAAAGGATCAAGGGCCCAAAAACAAGTAAAAATTTAATTAAAACAAGTTGAAAGAGGAAAATAATTAAATAAAATTGAGTCTGAGGAGTATATGAGGGCAATAGGAACTACTTGTTTGTTCCTCATGGAAGAAAACAAGAAAAAAGGGCAAAGTAATTATATGAAAAGTTGAAAATCTTCCAAAATTAATGAAAGGCATCAAACTCAAATTTCTAAGAATTCATTTACTCCCACTAAAATAAATACAAAGAAAACTGCACATAAGCATATCACAAACCACCGGACTCCAGACATAAAGTAGTTTTAATAAACTTCCGATGCTTTTTCTTAGATTTGCATTGAGGTTACTACAAATTGGAAAAGTAACCAGATAGATGATTTTTAACTTTCCTTAGCAGTATGAGGTCCCTGTCTCAAAATGGTCAGAAGCTCTGTGAGAGATTTTTAGGATATTGGATGGTACATAGAGAGAAAGTCTATTGGAAATCAGTATTTGAAGAGCAAGTTCCCCAACACTGTGCAAAGTGTTTTTATGTGTCTTATCTCATTTAATCTTATTTAATTAGGGTCACTGGTCCATTGCAGAGATACTGAAAGACTAAGACCTAGGACACCTCACTACTGATACTTAGAATTACCCAGAGTGCATTATGGTGACACCTCAGATAAGTCCAAATCTCTTTCTGTCCTGCCTGATCAAATATTCATTTCCAAACACTGTCTGCTGCAATGAGCCATGTGGGACTTCAAGAGAATCAACTATTCAGGTGGTGAAAATGTGTGAATGCAGCTGGCAGATGAAGTTCCAGTGTGATGAATTCTCAGCTTGTCCTTATTGCTTCGGGCAACAACTGACAGGCCTGACTGGTCACTGGCTTTCCATTTCTGGCTTTGATAGGACAGAAAATTCTTAGTGTCACAGATACTTAAAAGCTATCCCTGTTATAGTGGCTACAAACAGTGCTGGAGGGTCCTTTTTCCATAGAGATGTAATCAATATGGTTTGGAGTTCTTGACCCGAACCTATAATTATTTGGACATTATAAAGGTAGCTTATTGTTATAGAAAATGCTTATATTCAGTATACTGGGGCTAATTTGTGCATGGGGAAAAGAAAAATAGAGGCTTTGTCCTTTGTGTTCTTTATCATATTTAAGATTGAGCCTTTTATAATAGTCACAGAATAGGGTGGTGTTATAGGACTAGAACATTGTATCTTTAGTGTTTTGGGTGCTGAAATTTAAATATCATCTCTGAATGACCATGGTTTTTTTTTCCCCATGGTGCGTTGCAAATTTTTTTATGTACTGGTCTGTAGCTTATGATTGTAATTTTCTAATATAAAACTAGAATTTTTTTATTGATCGAAATAACTATGTTTGAAGTGAGCGTTTAAAGAATAATACACTTGAGTATGACTTTTTCTTGCAACTAAGTGGTGTGCTGAAAAATGAACTGGGTGAGCAGATTTTGTACCTCAGTGACCCATGTTGAGGAGTACCAGGAGGTGACACTGGTCACAGTTCTTACGTTTCTGTATTTATTGTTGTTATTATTGGAATTACTTTGCCTTGTGAATATTGTGAGAGTAGAAACATAAAATGTATTGATAGTAGGTATGGATTCTGACTGCTTTGTCCCCAGCATAAGGTACCTCTAATTGTTACCATTACAGTATTGGGATATTCTTTACATGGGATGCCTTGCAAAAAGGGAGAGTAATGCCTTGTAATAAAGGGGTCTTTGAGAACTTATATGGCCTTTGTATTTTCCCATGCCTCGTTTTGCACGGCACAGATCAAATAATTAGTATTAGTTGCATTGTAGATTCCTGATAAAACATAAGCCTTTATACCATAAAGTGATTTAAAGTTGATAATACAGTGTCTTTATCTGTGTGTTACTTAAAGTGGGATAATGCTTTCCGGGTTTTTGTTTTGTTTTGTTTTTGTTTTTGTTTTGTGAAATAGGGTCTCACTGTGCAGTTCAGGCTGGCCTTGAACTCACTGTGTAGCCTAGACTGGCCTCAGACACATGGCAATCCTTCTGCCTCAGCTTCCCAAGTGCAGGGATTGCAGTCATGCGCTACCACATCTGGCAGGGATAATGCTTTCTGGAGCTATTATGCTATCTTCTATCACTGTTCATTTATATGGGCCTATGCTAAGCTGTGTGATAAATTAAAAACATCTTTTGAGTGTTTCAAATTATCTTCTTTGCCATTCTTTTAAAGCTGCATGTGTTTAAACAGAATGCTTCTCATCCTTGATCAGTTTTTACTTTGGATACATAATAAAAATAAGGGAACTAATAACTCTCAATTGTGCTTTGGACTGATAGATTTAGAATGGAAAACTTTAAGGTTGTCTTTGTACAACATTAGGCATAACAGGTTTCTGCTTTCTGGAATCTATAGTCGACACTGGCAGACAGCTAATAAAAGTAACGTTTTATTTTTTCTGGTCATAGTAGGTTAACTTTCAGACTTACCATGTTAGGGATTGGGGGGCTGCCTTTGTAAACTAGCCCATCTTGGACCAAGGATCTTGACATGTAGAGTGCCATTTAGATACAAAGGTTTTTTTAAGACTTGGCAAGATTACTAAATCATTATAATTTACGGATTTACACTTTCTTGGGGGCGAGTTATGAGGGGAACTGGGGATTCAGGGCTTTCACGGAGCTACACTCTGCTCCTTTACATATAACTATAAATGTGTATCTGTGTTTGGGGTCTACCTACATTGCTGGGATGGGAGTCAGACTTGTGATCATCCCGATGCAGCTTCCTTAAGTATGTGGGATAACAGGCAAATGCCATCAGGCCTGGCTAAATAATCTCCTTTAAATGAGTTTATGTAGTTTTCAAATGAAGATTCTTTGCATCATGAGGAAGTGAATTCTTCTCCCTTTGGTTTTCTCTCCCTAAGGAAGACACAGCGAACTATTAGATGCTCTTCCTGAGTCAGAAATTCTCTGCCATGAGTAAATATGTCTAGAGTTTTTATTGCCACAGGAAGAACCCAGTTCCTGAATGTGTGGGCCTAAGCCACAGAGCTGACCAGAGTGCCTGAGCCTTGCACTTTGCAGTGAAACCAGTTCTTCTTTTTCCTCTTAATTTCAGTTTGTGCCTTGGATTAAATTATTTTTCCTCCATTGCAGAACATTTGCTATTGTGTTTATCACTCATATTAAAGTTTTTGGGTATCATTTTCCACTCTGTGGGCTCATCTTTGTATTCCTGTACCTCCTTAAATGCTTCTGATGCAGTGTAAGCCCTGAATAAAAGTTAATGAATTCAGCAGCTCAGCATGAAACATCGAAACCAAAGTCATACATTTCGCTGGAAGCAGTAACTGCCTCCTTGTGAGGAGCAGAGAGGCTAGGGAACAGAAGTAGGGAGACCATGTGTTCACTGACGCTTTTAAAAGATGAATACATTATCTACGCAAAACAGAAATAAAACTCTGTTTTTAACACATAACAGATTTTTCAGAATTTTTTAATAAATGAAGAAAGTGAGACTAAAGGATATTACATAATTTGTGTATTGTTTCATAGGTAGTAGGTGACAGAACAAGAAATCTTCACTTTTTCCAGGCCTTTGACCAGCCTCACAGCCAGGATAGTCTAACTTGATTTTATTCATGTAACTATCAGTGTGTTGTGTGACTTAGGAATTTTTTCTTTTCTTTTTAAGGGACAGAGTATTATTATGTTGCCAGGTTGGCCTCCAACTTCTAGTCTCAGGCTATCCTCCTGACTCAGTCTCCTGAGATATTTATCTTTAATATCATATACCATGTTCTGGTGCTGTGGATGTGGCTCCGTGGTAGAGCTCTTGCCTTGTATGTGTAAGGCGTTGGGTTCGATCCCTAGCACCCCCCCAAAAAAGATAACTGAGAATATCATATACCATGTTCATCATGGAAGTCACAAAATGCGTCATATCCATCCTTGACTGGCATCTCTGTTTTAAAATGCCGTTGGCAAGCTAGGTATGTTAAAGCATACCTGTAGTCCCACTTCAGAGGATAAGGTAATAGGATCAGAAGTTGAAGGCCACCCTGAGTAGCTTATTGATACCCTGTCTCAAAATAAAATTGAAAAGAGTAAGGATGTAGCTCAGTGGTATAGCGCTTACCTAGCATGCCTTGAGCCCCTGGCTTCATCTCTAGTATTGCAAAATTAAAAATAAAATGTCATGGGTAAAACCTCTTTGATGAGGTTTTGTCGATGATAGACTTTCTTCATGCCTCAACGAGGCTTTCATGCAGGTCACAGAGAGACTTACCCTTAAGTACTAAACAGGTATTTTCAGCTAGGAAAGCCACTATTAATCAAGTAATGGCTTCTCCAGCTGGAAAAGTGAATAGTGATTGCCCAAGGTCGCATTTCTTTTCCATCTACTTATGGGAAGATGCAAACCACAGGAATACCGGTGTTTGAAACTCAGAATTCATTATATATTCTGGGACTAGGGAGAGGGGTAACAAGAGGCAGAGTGATTAAATTTCTCTTAGAAATATTTATTGCTTTTAAAAAATATGTGTTAACGCTTAGAATAATCCAAAGCACACACTGATTCTAAATGGAGTTGGCACCTTGATCTTCAATCATGGAATAACATATGAGTGAGGGTTCCCAGTGGACCTCTGCACACTACAATATTTATTACTATAAAGATCTAAGAGCTCTTACCCACTTTGAAACTTGTAAGAGCTGTTCAAACCCCTCCTCATTTTGTGTTTTCAGATTTTAGAATTATTCTTGCCGTTCTTTTGTTGTATAGTATAATTAGAAACACTTTTCTGAATACATAACAATATTTGACATTTTAGTAAATTTTAGGAAGAGTTCAGATCTGAAAGTATACCTGGAATATATGTGCACTAGCTTTTCATTTCTTGAAAATTAATGTTTGGGGACTCGAAAGCCTGTAACTGGCTAATTTCATGCCTTCATTTTTCATCTCTACTATGGTAACTATTTGGTTGATATGATCAAAATACTAATAAGTCAAAAGGCTCTGCGGTGGTAACTTTACCTGCTCCTATAATTCACCATGCAATTTCCCTAGTAGTTTGCCTCAACATAATATGGTTTCAAGAATAAAAAAGACTACCAAGACATCTGAATATAGTATCGTTAACATTTAAAAAAAAATAGCTATATTCAAATTAGATGTCTTTAGCTGAGGTGAAATTTTCAGGTTGTTACTATGAAAATTAATGTAAAATGATACATTTTTCATTATGTGTTCCCTTGCTTATGAAGGAACCTATTTGAACTGGTTTATTTTCAGAAAGTTATAGAATTGAAAGTAAATAAATGGGATATTTAATATCTTGCTTAAATCCTTAGTTACGTATTAAATCACACGTAATGAGCGAATGGTGGCTTATGTAACGTCATTGCTTACCACACTGCTAAACATTTCACATCCATTATCTCCTTCATTTCTCATAAAAACGCATGAGGGTTTTCAAGGTATTGTTATACTTGCCATTTTTCAAATGAAGGTGTAGTTCAGAAAAATTTAGTATACTACCTCTTACTTTGAGAGTTTCTTCTGAATTTCTTGGTCATAGCATCATTTATTACAGCTCTTTATTTCTAATTTTTTTAATAAATGCATTTCTAGAGTGGACAGATATGTAGTATATGATCTTTGCAGTCAAATACTTGTTTCAGTACTATTTCTATAGCTGACTAGGTGTGTGACCTTGATTTTTGTGTATAATAAGTGTAAAGATACCTGCCTCCCATGTTGTGAAAATTAATAGATTTAACATTTGTACAACTCTGGACACAGCTCAAGTATATGAAAGGACTCTAAATGCTCTCTCCTTCTTACCATCTTTCTGTAATAATTGCCTTGACTGTGTCCCAGAGTTTTGGCCTTATTTGTATGTGTTATGTTTCTTTCTCATGACCGTCCTACAAAAGTAGGTTGTACTTTTTTTCCACTTTAGAGTTGAGAAAACAGGCTTAGAGATGTGATCTTTGGGTGGCTCTCAGACAGTATTATTCTAGAGCCTGTGTTATTAAGTACTACATGATTGGATATGAGGCTATGTACCCTAAACCACAGATTACAATCTGATCTTTCAGTTGAGAATTTATATCCCTGAAATTATCATCTTCTCTTCACCCCTATCATCTAGTTCTTCCAGTATTAGATGATGCCAATATGACAGTATGTGTCCTGATTCTCAGTCGACTCCTGTAATGTCTGTTGTAATAGGTATTAGCACAACCTTGTCATTTTAAGCTTTATGTTATTTGTGTGCATGTGCAGTATAGTTTTGTCTTTTCTGTAGAAATTCCAGGGGTTGGGTGGGCTTCATTCCTCTCTCCCCCTCCATTTCCTCACCCACACGTTCATGTCAGCAAAGATGCTGAGAGCTTCTGTCCCCGTGAGAATCCCTTAAGGGGGAAAAGAATTAATCACTGCCTTAGTCATTGTGCAGTCACTGGGACAAAGCATCTGACACCTGCACCTTACAGGAGGCGCAGGTTACTCGGCTTGTGGTTCCTGAGGGCTCAGTCTGTGGTAGCTTGGCTCTGAGGCAGAAATGGCAGGACAGAAGGGCCTGTCAGGGAAAACTGCTTAATCTGTGGTGGCTAGAAAACTAGAAGAACAGGAAGAGCCAGAAAGAGAGAGGCAGCTCTAACGGCATACCCCTAATAGCCTGCCTCCTCCAGTGGGCCCTACTGAATTCAACAGGAACTAATCAATGGATTAATGCACGGATGATATTCTGAAAACTGTACCTCTGAACGTATGAGACTTTCAGGGGACATTTCGGATCTAAAATGTCAAGATCATTGTAGTTTACTAAGGAATACGTTGACTTTGTTTTCACTCCAGGAACCTGTAGTGATTTGAAGTTGGATTTTGGTCTGCCCTGAGGAACAGGAATTAACTTCCTAGCCTCCTTTTCTCCTTAAAGGAGGGGCCTGAGAGTTCTTCCGCCCAAATGGATTTGACTTACTCTTTGTTTTTAAATGTAAAAACATTTTTCCCATTCTAAAGTAAGTCATGAAATGGAGCCTTTTGGTTTACCAGAACAACAGACCACTCTCCTAATCATGTCACACTGGCTTTTTGTATTTGTTTTGTCTTGATCTTTGTCCTCTTTTTTGTTTTTCTGTCTGTGTTTTTTTTAATTCTTTTTTTCCCTTTCAGTTTGTCTTCTGTTTCTCCATCTACTGCCCAGTGTCTGCCTTCTTATTTTGATAGTTCTGTTTGATGTCTGTAAAGGAGTTAGTATTTCACAGCAGTGCCACATGCACAGAAGATGTTCTCTTTGTTTTTAGTGTCAGTTTCGCAGATCATTTTTAGCCTCAGCGAGACCTTTCACTGGGATCCTGGAAGTGTTGAGGCATCACTACCCTCCACTCTTGCTCCTTCAAATATGACATTAGTGGTTTTAGCTCTTGTTGACCCTTCTCTAAACCAAAACTTTATAGCCTGCTAGAGCACAGTGTGGATTTTTCTTTTGATATTTTGGAATGAAAGGAAAAAACTCTGAAGTTACAAATGGTTTCATTTACCAAAATGACTATTTCATTTGGAAAGTTTTGTCTTTTCTGTAGAAATTCCAGGAGTTGGGTGGGCTGGATATTCTCTCTCCCGCTCCATCTCCCCACCCACACGTTCATGTCAGCAAAGATGCTGAGGGCTCCTGTCCAGGTTTCTAGGAAGATGTTGATCGAGGAGTAACAAAGACACTTTTCTGCTTTTGTTTTAAATATGTAGGGAAAACCCCAGCTCTTCAGAACTTTTTCTTGCATGACTGCCAAAAACTTTCAGTTGAAATGAAATGAGGAAATACCACCAGGTAGCTTTAGGGTGTTTATTTCATTGTAGAACATGGGACAAATGCTTTCTAACACTGACAATTACTGTCCACGGCAAGCTTGGGGATACTGAGATAAATGCCCTTCAGATCTGTACTTAGTCGCATACTTTCATTTAATGGATCAATTAGTAGTCTCGTTTATGTATGGTCTATGTTAGTACCTTGAGCTCCAAATTCACTATTACTTGTTAGAGAGTCCCTGCAGTACCTCTGTCTACTCTGCTTCATAAGAGGAGTTGGTGATAAAGCACATTATTATAAGCAAGATACCTTGCTTTCCCAAGATATCTCAAAAAAGAAAGAAATGAAAAATATCTCTTCCTTCCATTGAGAATGTGTTTTAAACTTGTTTTTTATGCTTTGCTTACGAGAGGAACTTTGTCTAGCCCTGGTGCAGGGCATTCTGGAAGTAAGACCCAGCCCTGGTGCAGAGCATTCTGGAAGTAAGACCCTCACACTTAAGCTTCTCATGGGTCTACAAGTAACTACTGCAAAAAATACAAGAATTTCCTGGTTGAAGCAAGTAGTGTCCCCTGCTGTTATGCCAAGTTATGTAATAATGCCAAGAATTGCTGAGAACTGGAAAAGTTGTGAAGCTTTTATCATGGGAAACTGTATAATACTTATTTCAGGTAACCTCTATGGGTTTGCTCATTGCTATTGGCTCAGCTGTGGCTTTTAATGGAACCAGATCTGCACCTCCATCTGCTTCATTTCTCTCCTTTTATGAAAATAAAAAGTAACTTGGGTGCTATTTAAATATTCTCTACTTAAGTTTATTGAAAGCTACCCAGCCACAGGGCGCAGCACTTTGGACAACTGCCTTGCCCCAGTCTACTTTTCCACCCTGGTCATTTGGCCCAAAACCTGGACTTTGCTTTCTTTAGACTTTAATTCTTTCAAGCCAAATGATCACAGAAACGCTTCGGAGGAGCCCAGTTTTATTTGTGAGGTTTTCAATAAAATTTAAGTGGAGTGTGGTAGAAAACCAAACCCATGAAGAGCTATGACTGTGCTGACACTAGAGGAAAAACCTACAGAAGTCTTGTACCTCTTGGTTTGGGGTCGGGCAGTGGAGGCAGAGGCTGGAAGACCTTCAGGACTGGAACACTTTGGAAAAGAAAGGAACTAGGCTACTGTGGCTGAGTTCTTTGTCACCTATTGATGTTATAGTTTTAAAAGTTGTCCTGATCCTGTGTGTGTGTGTGCATGTGTTCGTGTGTTCATTCTGGAACTTTTAGAAAAATACAAAAAAGCACAATAAATAGTATTGAATAATCAATTTCATTCCACAAATATAACTATCCATAACATTTTGTTATACAACTTCTATATATAAAATATTTTAACAGCATACTAACATTTTCAAACATGCTTCATTTATCAGCATATTTCCTTTAAGTCATTAATAATTTTGAAAACAAAGATATTTTAATGGTGGGTAAATCATTTATTTGTCTAGACTTCTATCGTTAAATTTTTAGCTTCTTCCTATTTTTTTTAACCATATAATTCTGTGTGGTCATCTTCGATTCTTTGTATAGGATTAGTCACTAACAGGTGAAAGTCTGTGAGTGGAGAATACATTTCGGAAGTTATTTTATACTTACATATCGCCAGCTTGTTGTTAGTCAAGCTGCGTCAGTCTGTGCTCCATTCGGTTTAGTTTTACATTGCCTATTTTCTTCTCTTGGCCTTGCATCTTTTAAAGTAGTACTTCAGTTTGGCAGAATGAAAATAGTAATTATCTCTCTTACATTCTGGTGGGCACATAAAATGGTGTTAATACTGTGGACATCACTTTGGTGATTTCTGAAAAACTCAATATAGAATTCCTGTATGAACCAGCAGTTCAGCTTTTAGGTAAATAATGGCAATAACTGAAAGAAACGACTTACATGACTGTGTTCATTGCCGCATTATCGACAACAGCCAAAACGTGGAAACAGCCTGAATATCTATCAGCAGATAACTAGAAAAACAAAATGGACACTGTCCATACAGTATAACATTATTAAGCCATAAAAAGAATGAGGCTCTGATACGTGTTATCATATAAATAAACTTTGGAAACCTTGTCTCAAATCAAAAAGGAAAGGACAAATATTGTAGGATTTCGTTTGTATAAAAATATATATAGTAGGTAAATTTGTGCAAACAAGAGATAAATTAGAAATTACTGGGCTTGGGGAAATTGGAATTATAGAATGCTTAGTGCTTATAGAGTCTCTGAAGTAATTAAAGAGTTTGGGGAATAAAGATGACAGTTACACAACATTGTGAATTAATGCCACTGTGAATTCACCATTGTGAATTAACACACTGTTCATTAACACCACTGAGTTTTAGGCTTAAAAATGGTTAAAATGGCAGGTGTATGTGTGTGTGAGCGTGTGTATAGCAAAGGAACAAAAAATATTTTATTTTTCAGGAAAGTAGTTTTAATATACAGTGATACCTTGATCATCAAACTCAATTTGTTCCAAATTTTTCCCACAAGAAATAAGGGAACACCAACTTTTGGGTTCTGAGGCCCAAAAGTTACACTATCTGCGAGTTATATGGGTGAGAGCAGTGCTTAGACTGAGGTGTCACCCCTGTGTCCTTGGTGATTTTGACACGTGACTCACTCTCTGCCCCTACAGGTTTTTTTAAATTGGATTTTTGGTTTGACGATCGAGCAAACTTACTTTGAACTTTGCTGTTCGAGTAGTGGAAAGTTGAAGCTTGGAGCCATTTGATAACTGAGGTATCACTGTGTATTTATTTATTTAGTGACTGTTGAGGTTGATCATTGGACAAAATATTAATTTGTCATTGACCATTATATTTTGAAGTTTTCTGTTCTCACTGACTTAAAATGTCACATATGAGGAACATTAAGCTTTTGTATATATGTATTGGTGTTTGCAGATAAGCTATAGTTACAGAACAGTATATATATGTAGAAAACATGTAGAAAAATGTCAAAATAGAATAGGTAAAACAGAATGGAAAGAAAGGAAATTGAAATCTTCCAAGGATAAGCCTTTGCTCCATGCTAGTTGTTGGTATCTGTATTGTCTTATTGTTTGTATGTTCCATAAATTGCATAATCAGCCCTCTATTTTAATTAAATAGCCTGTGTAAAGTTTAGTACAGGACCCAACAGTTCTATGGGAGCACCTCGCCAGCCCTCGGGGGAGTCACTGGAGGCTTCCCAGAAGCCTTCTCACTTGTGTTGGGAGGACTCCAAGAAGGAAGGTGTTTCCTTTCTGACAGAGATACTCTCTGTCCCAGACAGTTAGGAGCTTGACACATCCATGGCTTCCTCCCTCCCCCCTCCCTCCCCCTTCTTCCCTCCCTCCTTCCTTCCCTCCCTCCCTCCTTCGCTCCTTCCCTTCCTACCTTCCTACCTTCCTGCTTCCTGCCTTCCCAGTATTGCGCATTTAGTAACTAAAGCATCACGGTTCAGATTCTCAGTGCCAAGCTAGGCTGTTTCAGAGACACCATACCACCTCTTATAAAGTGGCTATTTGCACTTAAAAACTGATGTTTTTACTCCTATGGGTAAAGAAATCATGGTGTTCTTAGGTTGAGTCACCTTTCTAATTAGAGTAGGCAGAGAAGTAACCAAGGAGGCCTCGAACCCTGCCTGCTCTTAGCACCATGTGGAACACACTCTTTCAACAGACACACTGATCCAGTGATAGACCCACATTTTACAGAAGTCCAGAAAACCCCAAACCCTTTTGGTCTAAAGTGCACGTAGACCTCTTCATCCTTGCAGCAAGTGTGCAGATTCATGGAGCCACCACCACAGTCAAGAAATGCATTTTTCATCACACAGATACCTTTCTTACCCCCTTTTACAGCCACGCCCAGTTCTTTCCCTGCGCTCTCTCTAACCCTTAAACCACTAATCTGTTCTCCTTTCTACACTTTTGTCATTTTGAGAATGTTAAATAAATGGAATCATACCATATGTGACTTTGACTTTTTTATGTAGGCTTATTTTTAACTGACCATGATGCCCCTGAGGTCCACACAAGTTATTCAGTACATCAATCATTCCTTACAACTAATGAAACCCAAATTAACACATTGTCATCTGAAGTTTGTGGTTTATATTTTTTTCATTTTCACTGTTTCATATTTGTATCATTTTCACAATTACTCATCGTACCTGTTTTACCATGGCTGTTCTTTAAATTTTTGTGAGATAATTACAGTATCTCTGTTGTCTTGGTATTTACATGTTGGTTGTCAGTTTTTCATGGGGTTTGATAGCTTTCTTGTTTGAGGTATATTAGGTCATTTCCAGTTAAATTCTGGACACATTCCTGTGACTGGATCTTTCTAAAGTTTTCTGAAGCCAGGTATGGGGGCACACCCTGTAATACCAGCATTTGGAAAGGCTGTGGTGGGAGGATTGCTATGAGTTTGAGGCCAGCCTGGGCTACATTGTGAGTTCAAGACCAGCCTGAACTACAAGATCCTGTCTCAAAAAGACATAAACAAAGTATTCTGTTGTAACTACCTTTCTCTGGCGCCACTATCTTAGCTCAAACACAAGTTATTCCCGGCAGAGATGTGTGTTCTGTCCCCATAGGGTTTGCACTGACAGTGTCCTAGGGGTGTCATCGTCACGGCTGATGAAGTGGGCAAATCAAAAGGGGACTCTCCCCTAGGCATTTTCCAGCTAGCACTCAGAGAAGCAGAAGGTGCCTCCTTACTGCCTCCTGGGGGTGGAGGTCCAGGTTCCCTTTTTCTCTTTTTGCAGCCCCGGGAGTTGAGCCCTGTGCGAGCCAGACCAGTGCTCTACCCCGAGCTCCAGCCTCCGCTCCAGCCTCCGCGTTTATTCTGCACTGACACTGCGTGTCTACATGGTTGGAGGTGGTTCTTGTGAGCAGCAGGCAAGGATAGACCTCCCGGCTCCCTGTCTAGCCTTATAAAATACCATCTTCATGGGGGTGTGGGGGACCTTTTCTTTCCGGATTGCCCTATACTGTTCTTTTGGCTTTTGAGATCAACAAAACCCTGGACATAGCTTGATGTGTAGAAATGTTCAGCTGTTCCAGGGACTAGCTTCTCAGACCTGTGGTGCTGTTATCTGAAATACATACGTATTCTTTGGTGTTTTTTTCTAAGCTGTTTCTCTCATTTCTTATTTCATATTAACACCACCAACAGTCATCATGGCATTTAAGTTATCTTCCAAAGTATTAACTGTCCCTGGTTGTCGACCACTTTAATATTCGATATGCTGATTTTCAGTGATGCGTGCGTGGGAGTCCCCAGACGCCGCGCTTCATACTGAGTCAGTGATGTGGAAGCCACTATTGCACCTTTGTGTTTGCGGGCCGCAGCCTTTCCTGTTTCATAATGAATAAACAGCATTAGCCTTGAGGAGCTCTTTAACACCTACTGAGGACTGTTTTTAAAATGCCCACTGTGCAAGGCTTGGAAAGTGAAGGAGTAAACTCTAAATAACCTACAGGAAGCAGGCCTGTGCCAGTCTTTCTGTCACACGGTGGTCTTTCTTCATCAGTTCGCATCTACGGTACGTAAGGACTACATTCCCACAGGGGAGTGGGCGCACCAAGTCCTAATTCGTGTTTCACCCCGGCACCTCTCCTTTCCCTTCTCTCCAGCTCTGGGCCCCCTTCCCGTTGGCAGAAGATCTCTCTCCCTGTTTTCTTGTTTCTTCCATGTATCAGCCCTGCCTATGAATTTAGATTCAGCAATCCCACACAAAGTACTGACAAGCATACTGAATGTTGTAAGGAAAGAATTATTACTGTGACCAAATAGGACTTATTATAAGATCTGTCCATATCTGTCTGTCTATGTACATATATGTACACATATATATGTATATAGTATTTGGTACAATTAGAAAACACAATAATCTCAATACCAAAAGAGCACGATAAAATCTTGCATTTTTTATAAGTTATTCTGAGATAACTAGGAATAAAAAGTTACATTCTTAAAATAGTAGAAAATAGCTTCCGGGTGCAATGGCACGAGCCTATAATCCCAGCACTTGGGAAATGGGGGCAGGAGGATCACAGTGAGTTCGAGGCCTACCTGGGCTACATAGCAAGTTTAAGGTCGGCCTGAACTGTGTAGTGAGTCCCTGTCTCCAAAGGAAGGAAAAATCTTAAACCAAAGAAACAGGTGTATTTCAGTAATGTGGGAAATATTTTGGGGATTCCTCATAAAATCAGGAATTTGCAGTCATATTATGACCATTATTATACAATTTTTCTGGTTATTCCAGACAATGGAGTAGTAAATAAAAAGGTGATATATAACTAGAAAACCATAATTCATAGGCAATATAATAATTTTACTTAGAAAATTTAAGAGCATCAACTTTTCAAGAACTTAATTAAAATATTTGGTAAATTTTAATGCAGAACATTCATACCATTCCTACAAACACGTCCAAACCAATGAAGAGGTCTAATCTTTAGAATTTTTCATTCATAATAATACTAGAAAATCTAAAATAGAAAAAACTCTAAGAAAGATAATAAAGCCTATATAAACAACACTAAATCTCTACAGGCTGATATTATTTGCATATATTAATATATCACATTCTGAATATGGAGACTGGGTATTTTAAAAATTATAGATATTTAAAAATTATTTTAGGGCTTTGGTGCAATACCAGTTAAAATAAAAATGAATTTATAATGTTAAAGAAGTCACTCTTTACTGCACCTGAAAGTACACGTGGGTAAAAGTGCTAAGATAAGAGCAGTAGGAACTTTATACCATTTTATTTTGAAAAATTTCAAACTTACAGAAGAAATTTTAAATGTAGTGCACTGAATATTTAAACACTCACCAGACAGATCCCTAACATTTTAAGAACAAGGGATCCATGAAGGCTGTTTTCTTTAATTTGCTATGAAGTTATTGAAGTTTATTCAACAAAACTATTTACCTCTGGGGAAAAGAACCTAGCTTAACTCAACTCCAAATATTCTTAAGGCAACATGAAATCAGTCTGTCTTTAAATGGACATTGACTGCAGACCCATTTCTTTCTTTTCCAGTTAAGAACAACTCCTCAAAAAGAAATTTACCTAGTAGGCATGGAGGTGCATATCTATAATCCCAGTACTACGGGAGGCTGGGACAGGAGGATCACAAGTTTGAACCTAGCGTGGGAAATTTGGCGAGACCTGGTTTCAAAATTTTTAAAAATGGCTGAAGAATGTAGCTCAGGGTGAAGGCGGCTTCAGTCTGTAGTACTGAGGCCACACACACACACACACACACACACACACACACACACACACACATACATGCATGCACACACACAGATACACTACTATCATCAATTTATTTGTATGTGTAGATGGATGTGCACAGAATTTGTCATGGACTTAAAATGAAAAGTAAGATCTCATGCTACTTAATGTCTCTGTTTTTGCTTATATTTCTCTAGTTGTGCTGTTCATTGTCAGTGTTATTGATGTGCCGGTGTTCATACCTATTAGGGCTTCCTTACCGAATAAAATACAGCTTTTGACATGTCAGGCGTCCTTTTCCTCAGGATTGTGAGCAGAGCTGGAGATACAGCTCAACGGTAGGATGCTTGGGTAGCACGCACAGGACCCTGAGCTTAGTCCCAGGACTGGGCAGAATGACTGTGCGCACCGTGTGCATTATGACACGGTTAGAAGGACACATAGCTGTGCACGGAGCTGGGTGTGGTGCACACAGCTGTGATCCAGGTGCTGATGAGGGGGAGGCGGCAGTGCAGGTTGAGGCCGGCCTGCCCTGCACAGCAAGACCCTGTCAGGAAGGAAGGGGGAAGAGGGAATGAGGAAGTTTTATAAACAGTGATACATAGTCATAGGTAGATTCAGCTTTGTGTAGTGTTTATGTATAGATAGATAGCCATGGGTAATAGACTTGAAGAAATCCAAGGAGTCATGAGATTATACACAATTTAACTTTTAAAAGTTTTGTTCCAATGTTCTTTCATGAGCTTGTATTGCTTTTATAAGGCTCAGAACTTTTTTTTTTTTTTTTTTTGGCAGTACTGGGGACTGATCTCAGGATCTTGTACTTCCCAGGCAGGTGCTTGTGCCACTGAGCTATATCCCCAGCCTGGCTCAGAACTGTTTTTACAGAAGACATTTTGAAAGTGTCCAAAGGAAGTTTGTATTTTCAATATATTCCTCGATGCACCCAAAATAATGAACTAGGGACACTATTGAAGGTACTCCTTCCCGAAATTTATTTACAACTAAAATCACACATAGGAATCTCTCAGTATTACAGTTTAAATAGTTGCTAGAAATTGTTACCTGAGTTACGAAAAAGTAACCAGAGCCCTGACACGATTTAAGGCTTAGAGCTAAGTACAGAAAGTCTGTTTGACGTTCACTCAGGCTGCTCTTGGTTTGCAGCCAGGTCACAAACCCTTCAGCTGAAATTCTTCTGTCCAGACACTCGCTTAAATGAAGGTACACTTAACTTGGAAATGCCATTTAGCTTTTGGCCGGAATCGCTGCTGTGGAGGAGCTCCTTTAGACGTGAAGCCGTGGGGAGTTCTCTGAGTACACGCATTTTCACACATCTGCTAATGCAAAAGCCCCAGTGTGAGCATTAGTGCCCAGGAATGTGATGTGGATTCGAGATGATCTCCACAGGATTTTGGCAGGTCAGGACAAACATTATCTTGCTCCCATATGTTTTTTTAGGGTCTTAAAAGGGAAATCATATGCATTTCCTTGAACTGACAAGCTGAATTTTCCTACAAACAATAAAAAACTCAGCAAAAATAAATTTAGGAATATGTAAACGTAGGGCCGGGGATCTAGCACAGTGGCACAATACCTGCCTGGTGCCAGAAACAAACAAACAAACAAACAAAACCAGTATGTAAATATGACATTGATGTATTTGGCCTTTGTTGTCAGCACAAAAATGTAAGTTGATGGCTACTGAAATTCACATATAATTTGCATTTACTTTGATTTATATTTAAATGGCTTAACTTAGAACACCTAGCCCAACAAAGACTATGAAAAGATCCCACCTTCTGGGTTAAGTCCCTTCTATGTCTTCCTTTTCTGCATTCCCTAAGGTGCAGTATACACATGACCTGGTTGTCCTCATCTCTAGTATTTGCCAATGGATTGTGCTAGTTTCTTCAAATGGACGTACCTTTCAATGGTTTTCTGGTATCTGATACAGATCTGGCATATTCAGTATAAAAACAATCAGGAAGCCCATATGAAGCTAAAACTTCTGCTTTCAAAAGTAATAATGATGACATACGCTATATATGAACACGGTGTCTGTTTTTTATCACTGTTGAGCAAACCCAGTCCTTTTCATATGGGGCTTTGACATACAGTAAGCACTCGTTAAATGTTGACTAACCTTTTTCATAAGACTTTTCATTCCCCATTTTCTAGGCCCTCTAGAGAATGCTGTGTAATCTGCCCAGTAGTTTGGCTCTTTTTCCCTGCAAACGCACTATTAGACTTTGAATAGAGAAATAGCACCTGTGTTGGCAATTTCATGGCCCATGTGTCATGGATAACATTTTGGTTGATTCTCATTGGCATCCAGATGGACAGATTTAGTCTTACTTCATTCTCTGTAACACCCAGGACCTCCAGTAGAACTGAACATGATTGGCAGGAGGGAATAATCCCTAATCACTGTTTGCTTTCCTGTTTTGTAAATGAGCCTTGTTGCAGCAGTGTCACGTGTGCAATCAAATCAGTCTTCTGGTTCTGTTACACAGTGTACTTTTTAGTCTATCAAATGTGGTTTAAGGCAGTATATATAGGATATATTCCCCTCCCCAAGTAGGAGAGAGGTCAGGTATTTTTGACCTCATTTTTTTAAACTTTGTTTTATGTTTGTTTAGGTAATACCAGAAGTTTTCTACTCGATTATTTGGCTACAAAACTTATTTCTAAGGGCAGTATGACCCAGGGTTTTGGTGCACAAGATGAAACATAGGTTGATCTTATTATCATTTGAATATATTAACAAATAATTGGTCTTGAGATCTTTTTCTGGCATCTTTAACTACCACAGTCATGCAGCTTAACTTGGTCTAAATTTATCAGTCCACTAAATAAGGATGTAACAATACATGCTCCTTAGTTAACAACAAACTATTGTAGACTAATCTTTTCTAGATCTTGGAGTCCATGGGTATATTGGTCTTTTTGTATTACTTCTTCATACCTCACAGCATATTGGTATTTTGGCATCAGTTCTTATATATCCCCTGTTGGTTTTTTTAGGGGGGAGGGGCATGGGAAATGTTCTTGGGTTTTTCTCTTCAGTAGTTTTCCTTAGTGAATTATTCAGCTAGTTGCATAAAAATGTTCTTTGGTTCTAATATATGGGAGATTTTCAGTCCTTTGAAAAAATGATTATAGTCCATTTTCCATATATTATTCAACATTACAGATCTGCCTGCCAAATGATCCCAGGTGTGGGATTGCAGCAGGTAATTTCCTGAACAGTATGGTACAGATGATTTTCTGTGTTAGAAGATGCTATCGGCTCACCTGGCCTCTTAGTGACAGAGAAATCCTTTGTTTATTCATTTAGTAGGCAGATTAACCCTAATGAATATTGGCTTCCTGGAAACAGATACAGGTGACAATGGCAAAGTGAGGGGTGGGGAGAGCTAGGACAAATCCCCCTCTCTGTCTTCACTTATAAATAATGGTGGCTTTCATAGGAGAGTGTTTTAAATCAGAAAGGAATGCAAAATATGTGAACTGAAAAGCTAGATTTAAACAATCAGTCTTTAATTTTTATTTTGAATGTGTACATATGTAGATGTATATTCTTTTCAGAACTAAAGATTTTCAGATTTTGTCAAACTCTTCTGAAAGTTTTGTTTCCCTTATTTTTCTTTTTTCATCTAAGATTTTGTTTCACTGTGTTGTCCAGGCCAGCCTCAAATCTAGTACATTTAAACGAATACATTTAATTAAATACTTCATGCTGGTTTGGGCAGAGCTATTCAGTTGAAAAGGAAAATGCATTCCTAATATGTCCTGGTACTCAGTTAAAGTGTTATGAATTAGAGAAGTGTAACGTTCATCAGCCTCTCCTAGGACATCAATTTGTTTTCTCAGGAGCAAAAATGAATCTATTCTGGGGATCAGAAAATTATTCACAGAGTTATGCTGTAAGTTGTAAAAAGTTTATTAAGTTATTTTGAAATCTTTGCCTCGTATCGCTCAGTTATATTGGCAAAAGTCATTTTTATCAGTATAATTTTACAGATGTTTGGTATAATTCTCAAAAATATATGATGAAAATTAAGTGTTTGCAAATGCAACTTTAAATTTCGCCTACTGAAGGATGGAGTACTTTACAGCCTTTTCCCCGAATGGCTTTTGAGATACATTATTCCCAAGACAGGAATGTATAGACACAGATGTGAAAATTTCTTAACGTTCAGCCAAACTTTTCCAGATCTTACAGCTATGATTTATCTTGCACTCTCCAAAGACTCCCAGAATGTCTTCTTTTACATAACTTTATCCATTGGAGGAAAAGTCAAAATTCTTCCCTTTCACATGCTAAATGCTAACTGTAGGCTTTTCATGATGCTTTTTGTAGTCGACTATAAAAGCTCTAGAATTTCAAGGAAAAAGTGAAAAAACAGAGTTTACTTTTCCTTGAAGATTTATAATTTATGATTTCTCCTAGGTATGAGATTGAGAGTTGGCTTGAATCATGTTATATAGAATTCTAAATAAGATAAGATATATATGAATTGGAGGCAGTAATAAATTCTGAATGAATCTTTTGGTTTTTATTTAAGATTACTTTAGCCTTAAAACTAATGTTTCTATAACCTCTGACCGAATTCAGAAGATCCAACATATTTCCAAGGGTGAGAATTTTTCCTTGCCTGTTGTGAGCAGTTTAATTTATTCCAATTGTGTGGCGCACTGTGTAGCATGCACGTACATCAGAAGTATATTTGCAGATTCTTAATTTGCACATTACCTTGCCAAAATATGAGGCAACACTTTAGTAGTTGTCAGCACTATTTACTAAGATAGTAGAAAAAAGTTAGCAATATGTGTGTATCATATTATCTTCACTTGAACCACTATCTATATTAAATGAATTTTTCTTTTCTTTTTAGTGAAAAACTAAAGGACAACAGTCATTATACGATTTTGTATTTTAAGTATTTTCATAATCCAACATAAATTGGCCCACCCAAGGATTATGTCTGTCTTGTAAAGATATGTTTATATAGTCACTGGGTGAAAGACTGCAGAAGTTGAACCACTAGTTTTGAAAGTTGAGCCAGACCAGGAAAAATCAGGATACAATTTGGCACTTATGGAGACGAAATGATTTCCTTTTTAGCTGCTGATTTCTACTGGGAAATGTATCCTTGGACTGAAAATTGCATCCGGAAAAATGTTTATGTAGTGTTTTTCAAGTGACTGATTATTCTTCTAACCTTTAACATGAACTGTGTCTAATTTTGGTCTCCCTTAACTCTTTCCTGACTAGGAGATTTTTCTGTTTGTGGGAAATATTACAAACGAACATGTCATTACTACTTTGAAGACAGTCATGTGTTCCTTACATGGTAACAAGAATATAAAATATGTTAAGAATTCTTTTTGCATTAGTTTTCCAAACAAGTAATAAAATACCCAGTGTTATCCCCTTTTATCACAGATGCTTAGGTTTATATTATGATACACTGTTAGAGGATAGCTCAGTCTGCCTGAGCAGCTACATTTTCTACTCTTCTTCCTCTGTGGCCTGTACACGAATCATAGGAACTTCTTGACATTTTCATGGGTAATAGTTGACCCATAGGGTCTTCACAAAGATCAAGATTTGCTATATTTTCTTTCTTTTACTTTTAGTGACTTTTCGGGCTAAGCTATTTCTAAATATTTTCCACCACAGGCTGTAGGCTATCTGTTCCATGTTATCCCCACTCAGGGACCTTGGTTGACAAAGGCTTTTCCATTGAATTATTGCAGATGACTGTGAAAGGGGACCCTAAAGGTTTCTCAGTGGTCATTTCTGTTCACAGCTTATGAGCTAGAATTCAGCTGTCCAAATATAAGAGCCATTAGTTACACTTTACTATCTAAACTTGTAATTCATTTCCTCAGTTAGACTCGCTATATTATCATACCAGACAGCATAAGATACAGCACATTTCTGTCACCATAGAACATTATGGTCGAGACTATTGGACCAGAACTTTACAGAGATTGGGAAGTGCAATTCCCTATGTGTCTAGAGGTGGGAAAGAAATAAAATCACCAAAGTGCAAAATAAGGTGACTGTCCCTAATCTCAAAGTCTAAAATCTGTGAACATGATACTCAAAATCTTTTGGTTTTTGGAGCATTTTGGATTCTTGATAAGGATACTCAGTCAATAGAGTCTATGTAACTGTTTTGCAGTCTGAACAATTAAAACTTGAAGTAGCTCTTGTTTCAAGCATTTCAGAAAGGGATATTTAAGTTGTAGTGTTTAGCATTGTTAAACTAATGCTTAGAAATTATTTCTTAGATGGCCATTTTTTTTTCCTCTTGTTTTTCTTTTCCCTTTTTTGGTGAAAGAAAGGGGACTACAAACTGAGAGGCATACAAAAGTGTGCGTGCGTGCGCACCCCCTCACACACACATTACTTTTAGGTGCCTGAAAAGATAACTTAAGGAGTACACACTTGAAAATAATGTTTTGCCGAGAGGAAGTCCTTTTGTTAGATAACTCTCTGAAGGAAGGATCTGTGATTTGTGTTGCTTTGGAGAAGATATTCAACAAAGAAACACCACATTTCCCACTGAGGCCAGAAAATGTGATTAGGGAATGTGAATGTAATTACCCAAAGTTTGGCTTTTCTTTTAAAGAACTCACTCATTTTAGAGATTCCTTGATACTGTAAATCTGACAACTAAATCTGGTTTTCTTTTGGAAGCCTTCCACCAGTAATAGTGTAAGTCAAGGGTGAGTACATAAAAATAGTCTATGGAGTAGGAACAGCCTGAGCAATATTATGTTTTGACTTAAGCCAGATTTCATCTCTGGCTGATACGCAGGGGGGCTGTGTAGTAGGATACGCCGAGCTCCGTCCAGATTCCTAGCTTTATTGACTGATGCAGAGGCGCATCTGATGGAGGGAGGAGCACCAGTGAACACACATTGAAGTTCACACTGCAGTTAGTGCTGAACATAGTAATAATAATAGACTGAGAACATTTTCTGTTTTTAAAGACAAAATTTGACAGGTAATAGAGGTACCTTCAGTTCTTCTCAGTCCAAAGTCATTTGACAATTTTTAAAAGGTAGCACTTGTAAAAAGTATTGGAAGAAGAGAGAAAGCAAGTAACCCAGCAGAGTTGTGGCAGAAACTGTTAGTCCTCCACTGTGCTGTTTCTGCACTGTCTTGTCAAACATCTGGAAACCAGCGTGTTTGCATTTGTCGCACAACATGATTTTGCATTTACCTCATTATTCTAGCTGGTTAAAAAAAAAAAAATTTTTTTCCGGAAAAAAAAATCAGCAACTTTTGGTCTGTCACAAGGTCAAGTGATGATTAGTGAGTCCATCTCTTGTAAACACATGGTTAGCCCAGAAAAGCTAAATCAGTTCCCCAAAATTTGGTAACTATTAGAGTACTTCCTAAGTCACTTCCGGATGTCAGGCCTAAGGTGGAGAGAGGGACAGGGCTATATTGAGTTTTCTCCAGTTTTCTCCCAAAGGGATTTAATTTGGCAGCTGATCCAGCCAAGGAAACACACAAGTGCAGAGGTAGACAGGAAACACTTCTGAAAGTGCTGTTTTGATAGAGGATCACGAGATCAGGCAAATAGCTGTGAACCTGGCCTGTAGCCTGGGCAGTGGTGCTCGGGGCAGGAGACCTGAGCATACAGAATAAGAAAGGAAATAAAGTGAGCAGGCGGGCCAGAGGACTTGCCCCGAAAGAGGAGTGCTAAGCATTAAGAATTTCTTTGAAGTAGAGGAGCATAATTGATGACCTGCTTTCTAGTTGTATTTGTGAAACATTCTTCCATCATTATTTACCTTTATGTTTTTAACATGATCGTTAGTGTAGACTACAAGAGCTACCTCCTCAATTCTAGCCACCTATTCACAGCTCTCGAAAAAGTGCTCCCCCAAGGAAGACGTGGCACTGAGCAGAGGTTATACTGTTGTAAGATGGACATTTTATGATGATCAATTTTGACAACTTGCTCTGGTTGCCATGTGTTTCCCAGGCCTACCGGTGGGTCAGGGTTTGTCAGGAATGAGTATATTTCTGAGACGGGCTGCTTTATAGCAGCCAGATTAGATTTTCTAATGCTGGGGGATTTGAGATATTTCGAGTACTTTGGAGTCATTGAAGGGGGCTGGTATAACACTGGAGAAGAGGAGACCTGGCCCCTCGGGTTTGGGAGGTGCCAGTACTCAGTCACCGGCCTTCCTCTCCCACCTTTAATTCATCTATGACTTCGTCTTTACTCATCAATTTTTTTTTTTAAAAACTACAATTTGATTTATTTCTTTCATTGAACCTCTTTCAAGGTTTGCAGAAGCCAGACGTAATTTCTCATAGAAGGTCATTAAATCATGTGTGGCTTAATGGCAAAGTTGAAATGAACACAGCCTTATCAAACACTCCCCCTCCCCCGCGCAGCACCGCCTCTTGTTTTGTTGGTTTGGGTTTGCAGAGGCGGGGCTGTGTGCCACAGCGTCGTCACGCACACTCCGTTCCTGTGGCCCCGACAGCTGGCCGCTCCAGGAGCGAGCATATGGGTGCTGCTCCAGCGGCATCTGTCTAGTTGTTGCAATCGCATTATTTGGGAGACAGCTGAAAGACCCACGTTCACCTTTACTGAGTTTATGTGACTAATTTTTAATTTACTGTAAACATTTTTTTATGTGAAGCTCTTTCAAATGCTTATTAATACTTTATAATTGCCCAAGTATTTCTCTCAATTTTTAAATCTTAAAACCCCTTAAAACCTGACATACAAAATTTCCAGTTAGTTAGGAGAGACTGATCTGTACAATTTCCTTATTATCATTCTCTCTCTTAGATCCAGAGAACAATCAATACAACCCAAGGACCCCATTCATTAGAGAAACCAGAAACTGATTTTTAATTATCTCTTGCCTAGAGCCCTGCAGAAACACCCATATCTCACCATGATTAGTCTCTCTAATCCTGCCTCTTCCCCCAGTTGATCTGCATAGCACAGATAGAAATTTCTTCCTAAAATACTCCTTTTGTCATGTTGCTCCTGTTCTCATGATTTTATCCCATCTTACAACATGGGTTCTGTTGTTGTTGTTTTAGGGGGAGGTTTCTTTTGAGACAGGGTCTTGCTGTGTAGCCTGGGCTGGCCTTGTGCTCATGGCGATCGTCCTGCCTCAGCTTCCCAAGTACTGGGATTACAAGTATGTACCACATCACTTGGCTTCAAATGTTTTAAATAGATTTAAGCCATGTTTCTTCTGCGTCACCTCCATAAGCACCCTCTCTTTGGTAAAATTGAGTTTTTTTGTAGTTCCTTTGGGCTCCAAGCGGTTTAGATCCCACCTTCTAAAGTCAGCATCAAGAAATGTTTCTACTGACATCTTCAGAGTTTTCATCCCGAAGTCATGACAGTCAAAGGCTCTGGTTGAAACAGGAAAGGCAGGGGACGAATTGTTTTATCTGGAGTCAGAAAATGTTCCTCACTTGGATGAATGCTTGTTCCCTTGCTGTATTTTGTATTTATCTTTAATAATACCGGAGTGGGGGAGACACTACTGTTTCCTAACTGTGTGTGACTCTGCCTTTGGGTGGGGCTCCTTGGTGTAGCGGACAAGGCCAAGAGGCGAGGTGGCATTTGCATGCCGCCAGCTGTCACCAACCCAAAGCAGTGATAGGCCAACGGGAGCGCACAGCAATGATTTTACACAGCATTGTGTATTTGGCTATGTGTTACCTGTAATTTCTTCCTGGAATCCACACGCACTCTTTCATAGGCAAATAGATATAAAGAAGGTTTTAAATTTTGCGTTAGAAAAGTTGGCATCGGTGTTGAATGTCATAGACTCATTTCTTAACTTGTTCATTTGCATATTTTCCTGTGGTCCCTTTTGTATCTCTGGGGTAATTTCTCATCAGAGTTCAGGTCCAAGAGTCCTATAAGTATTTGCCATAGTCTGGTGGGGGGGGTCTCTCTTTCTATGAAAAGTTAATTTTCTCTGTTTTATATGAATCCCTTAGCTCTTTATCCCATTAATTCCCTCAGGAAAAACTTTATAATAATTTTAAAATATCTTGAATTTGTGGGTAATTTTAGTAGCTTGATATGATGTACAAGGAATACATAAATTATTTTACAGATAAAGAAATTGAGACTCAGCTTCTGTGATTTAGCCTCGGTAAGTCAGTTAGTTGTGTAATTTTAGTAGCTTGATATGATGTACAAGGAATACATAAATTATTTTACAGATAAAGAAATTGAGACTCAGCTTCTGTGATTTAGCCTCGGTAAGTCAGTTAGTTGTAGAACTAAGACTAGCAGCCAGCTAAGTAAGTTTTGTTCTCTTCATTGCCAACTCTATAATTGATATTAGATCTATAGTTGTGTAAAATATGTAGACTTCTAGGGTCTGTGGTGAACTCTGCTGCTAACCAGCTATGTTGACCTTTTAAAATGTGTTTAGAGTTTCCTCAGGTTGTTTTTTCTCTCTCTCTCTGTCTCTCTGTCTCTGTCTCTGTCTGTCTGTCTGTCTCTCTCCCTCTCTCCCTGGAGTTAAGGTCTCTCTCTGTAGGCTGGCCTTGAGCTCACTATATAGCCCACATTGGCCTCAAACTCATGGCTGCCCCCCACCTCAGCCTCCCAAGTGCTGTGATTACAAGCATGCGCAACCACATCTGGCCTCCTCAGGTTATTTCTGAGATGCTTTCTAATGGAAAAAAAATGTGATGTGAGCCAGGTATGGTGGCACATGCCTGTAATAGCATCACTATAGGAGGCTAAGTCAGGAGGATTGCAAGTTTGAGCCTAGCCTAAGCGATTTAGCAAGACCCCCATATCAAAATAAAAAAGGAGGGTGGCCTGAGGATGTAGTTCAGTGTTCAACCCCCTGTACCACAGAAAAATGCTTTAAAAAACCAGTAAAACTATATGTTTATAATTTTATTAGTCTAATTCTGTTAGGAAAAGTAAGTCACACTATAGCCATTAGAGAGTTTTTACTCCCTAATGCTGTGTTTCTTAATGACGTCACAGGGACAACAGCTAAGGAAGGGAGTTCCTAACTTGGATTGTTTGAATTATTTTATCTCCTGTTCCTCTGCCCTGGGTTTAAGTAGTGAATTAAGTATAAAAATTGTTAAGCTGAGGATGCAAATTACCATTCATTAAACAAATTAATCATTTTATACTGTCGAATCAAAATGATATTCTGATCTCCTGAGTGTGAACAATTTGTGTGTGGGATTATAAAGCAAATCCCAACATCGGAATTCCCGGCCACCTTCACGTGCTTGCTTCTCCGTCAGGGCCTTTCTTGGGTCCTGCGAGCCCCGGCCCTTTCAGCCCATCGTGGCCTGCGTTTCTCTGTTTTTCTTTCCCGAGAGTGCTGATTAGTGACTTGCGGTGTGGATACTGATTTATCGCAGACCAGAGCTGCCCCTCAGGGGCTGAGCAGAAACACTCACGAAGGAGCCCTGATTAAAAAGAGCGGTAATGAAGACAAATGTTTCAGAGGGAGCCGAGGAAACCCGGTCCTTGGCATTCCCTGTAGCTCCTCTGAGCTTTTGAAAAGGAGGCCGTGGTAGCCAAAGGAAATATTTCTTCTTTGCTGTTTATTTCTCATGGCACTGGAAACATTTTTCTTTTCCTCCTGGGTGTTCTAATTCTCACTTGTTAACTGCTTTTCATGCAGGGTTGCAATTAACCCCTGGCAGATGCCCCTCCACGTTCCCTTATGTTACTCCATCCCCAAAGAAGTTTTTAATGCTTTGACCTATAACCATTTTTAAATTCTTCAGACTTGACACTTTTGCCTAATTTCTCAGATCATTAAACTACACTTCTGGCTTTTTTCTAGTGATTTTTTACTAAATTTGATGTTGGGTACCTATAATCACCTTCTTTTCTTATTTTTACAAGACAGACTGCCAGAGAAAAAAATAAATTCCTGTCCACTTGGTAATTTTAATCATGACTAGGTCAAAATTTCACATCTAATTTTATGTCCATAACCAAAGTGACTATTTCAGAATTATATATGGGAACTGCAGAGAAGTACAGTGTCATTACTTGAACTTAGCCTTTGGCCGTCTCTTACGGCAGTAGTTGCTTCATCTTTGGGCATGCGCACCACTATCTCTCGCACCCCTCAAAGCTAAGGAGAAGTCTTCCTCGCAGGGTGTCCCGTAATGTTGGAATAAATGCTAAGGGTACAGATTAGTTGTGTTGGGCTTATACAGTGAATCTTGGAAGCACGTTGCCCGATCAACATATCGCATTTAGAATACTTGAAAAAGGATAAAGTGCCTTGGAAACTAAATATTTTGATGAGGAAGAGAAAACTGGTGTGCTGGACCTGAGTTTGGGTCCCAGCACCCAGAAAAAAAAAAAAAATTGAATTCTGGAGGCAGATCCTGATCTAATCATCTGGGTTCCTTTTTGTGGAGGAAGTCTCACTACGTTTAGAAAATGTGGTCCAATATTCAATGCTAGAGAAAAATTTAAATCCGGTTGGGTGGATAAGCTGATAAAAAGAATCATTTGTAAGCTGGGTGTGGTGGTGTGTGCCTATAATCCAGCACTCAGAAGGCTGAGTGCTCAGGCTGGAAGGTGGTCCTGAGTTCGAGGCCAGCCTGGGGTACATGGTGAGTTTGAGGACAGCCTGAACTACATAGTGAGACCCTGTCTCAAAAAAAAAAAAAAAAATCATTACTGGGAAGAAGTGTTTCAAGTCAATCCTTTGGAACTTTTACTTTTGTCTCAAGCAAAATAAAACAGAATAAAAATAAATGATGTGCGTTATTTTTAAGCTTCAAATAGAAGCTATCCCATCCTGATGAACATCTGAAATTAAAGAGCACACACTGAAAGGAGGACTGGGCAAGACCTTTTGTACTCATGGTTTTTTTTGTATCAGGAATTGAACTCAGGACCTTGTACTTGCCAGGCAGGGGCTGTGCCGCTGAGCTATATCCCCAGCCCGCATATCATTTGTGTAGAGATTGAATCTCTCCTAAAGATTAAACTCTTCCCCAACTACAAGGCAGGGTCATTTGGGGTCTGGGTCTAGGCTAAATGATGTCGAGTACAAGGTCTTTAGGAAGAGCCAAAGATTGCTGCAGGTCATCTGCCAAGATACGAAGATTTAGACTGCTGGACTAATCATGTTTCTAGAATTACTTGAGAAGCATGCGCCAAGATAGTAGAATTCCATGCAAATTTGGCCAGTTAAGATTATTTTTCTCTGTTAACTGGGGACGAAAGACTTAGTAATTTTTAAGACTAAACCAAATCCCCCTCGAGTGCTTCCCAGCATGAAATACTAGCATTCTGTTCTTTATTTTTCCTGGCTTCAAACATGCATATTAAGATTTCATGGATATCTAAATCTTTCTTTGAGGATCTGGGAACCAGATCAGAACTGGATCAGAAGAACCAGATAGAAACGAAGGAAAAGGAAATAGGTTATTTCCTTAGCCTCTTGATGTGAATGAATTGGAAGGGTGATTTCTGTGACACTCATTGGCCTGTGACGGCCTCAAATCTTGGAGAATTTTTACTGTCTTTAGTCCCTTTCTATGTAGCCCTTTAACAAAATATATAGTAGGCTTACTTAGAATGTGACCTTCACATATGCATTCCCTAGATCCGGGGAGTAACTGATTTTACCTTTGTACTTGGGGAAGAATTTAACTTTTAGGGAGAGCCGTCACTTACTCGATACACATTTTAAACTGACATATAGTAAATGCACATTTTGGGATGTGGTGTGATGTTTCAGTGTGTGTATTAATATGTGATCAGATTGGGGTACTTGTCACTCACTGACTACTTGCATAATATTACCCTGCTGTACTGGAGAGCATTAGACGTCATTTCCCTATTCTGCTGTGCCCTGAGCTAATTACTATCCTCACTCCATCTACTCTTCCCCAAACTCTTTGCAGGCGCAGCTCTCACTCTTTATAATAAGTTTATTCTTCTTCTAATCCATTTACAAAATGAGAGTATCAGACTGGACAACTTCTAGAAACTTTCAATTCTCAAATGACAAAGAAGTATTGTAAGTTGTGAGAACTGTCATGGTGGGGCATTTTATCATTATTTTTATTTCCTTTGGTTTTTTGAGACAATGTCTCACTATGCAGCTCAGGCTGGCCTTAAACTCACTACATAGCCTAGGCTGGCCTCAAATTCAAGGCAGTCCTCCTGCCTCAGCCTCCCAAGTGCTGGCATTACAGGCATGCACCACCATGCCTGGCCCTGGTAGGGCATTTTTAGAAACTAAGAGAAATAGTAACTATAATGACATTTCAAGTTAAATATAGCTAATATTGTGTATATATTAAATAGTTATATAATTCAACTTATGAGTAGGTTATTAATCCTCATGTTGACATCACTTTATTCTCCCAAAGAAAAAGTTAATATCCTCAAGATCAGAGAATCTATTCATAAAGAACCACATCAAAGATGCCTAGGATCATCTTTTAGATTTTAAATGGCTCTAGTTATGTTGGGACAGCATATATGGCTCTTGCAAAAACAAACAAACCAACAAATAAGCAGAAGTTAGAGTCGTAATGAAGCAAGTTTTCTAAAGAACTGTTTATACAGATTAATTCTCTACTTTTCTTATAGACATTTTAAAAAATAAACCACTGTAAGAATTTAATAAAGGCAATATATCTATAATTTGAGTTCATTTTATCACCCTTCTCTCTTGAAAATAGTTTCAAATTAAATTTATGACTGCCTGAAGTCTTCCTAATCTAATCTGAGAGCAAAGTGGGATGGTCAGGAATACCAAGAACACCTAAGCTACTATGTATCAGATGCTGTGTTTCATACTTCTCATAATAATGTGAGGTCTTATTATCTGCATTAAAACAGATGAATGTGAGTGGTCTCTAAATAGCTGGTACTTTTTGTCACTTAGCACCATTTCTTTTAGTTCAGGGACATATTTGTTAGTTCTGGGAGCTCATTTAGGGCTGATGTTGCCACACTAGTCAGATTACATCAGCGTCAAGTGCTCACTAATTAACACGAAATTTGTATCAGCGTTAGGTAAATGTCATTTCACCGCAGTGCCCTGAAATAATCTTTTTATTCCTTTGAGTTGGCGCACCATCACAGTGTCAGTATGGCAAACAAGTTAATGGCAAAATTTAAGCCTGTGTGCATTTGTTCTTTGCAAGACATAGCTGGAAGGTGGTGAGTGCTTGCGGAGATCTGAAGGGAAGCGCTCTGCTCCACTGTTTATCTCTTCGCTCTGTTACCTTGAGGTCCTCTGTGCCACGGCAGGGCTTAGCAGATGACTGCCACCACCTGCTTTTATGGGGCCCGTAGACCAGGAAGAGTGTTTGCACTGTGAAATGATAGGAAACAAAAGATGAATAGTATTTTGTAAAAAATTCGATGAAGGTCAAATTTTAGTGCTCATCAATACATTTTAATACCATAGTAACATTTAATGACAGTCGTGGTCATTCATTCATTCATTCATTCATTCATTCATTCATGTGTTGTCTGTGGCTGCTGCCTCACGCAGATGACAGAGTTGGGTAGTTACAACAGAGGCTATATGGTCTAGAGATTCTTACTATCTAGATGTTACAGAAAACACTTGTGGGTCATAAGGTCTAGTGCAAAGTCTTTCCTTGTGTGGCACATGAAACCTGTGTGTTTCTGTCTCAGTGTTGTATTTAGTATTAAGACACCTGATACACATTCAGTTATGTACTTCAAATAGATTTCAGTAAAGCTGTAGTTTTAAAAATTCATGTACTAGTTATTTATTCAGTACTAAGAAATCATAAAAAGCGCATAAAACATTCATTTTGTTCATTGGTTTGTAGCCCATGTACATAGATCATTGACCATGGCCATTAAAGCTGTATTTTTAAAACTTGGTTTACTATTAGCAGTTATTAGTGGCAGTGACACCAAAACATGAGAGTGGTAATCTTTGAATGGCACTGTACAGTAGAACTTTCTGTAGTTACAGAAATATGCTGAATCTGTAATGACCAGTATGATAGTCCTGTAGCTGTTGAGCACTGGACACTTGGCATCTGAATTTATTTAACTTTGTGTAGTTTAAATATAGCAAGTGGCTATCATATCAGGTAGCTTTATAAATCCTAGCTTTGACAAAACCACAAAGCTAAGAAGTTTAAAACTGGAAAACATTTTAGGGACGAGAGACCCTGGTTTCAGATTGAATAAATTACTGATGTTGAATACATATTGAGAGTGTGAAGCCATCTACTTACCTGGTACATATTTTAAAGTTACTTGGTTATGTGACTTGCACATGGACAAAACTACTCTGTTGGTGTAAAATGGAACCAAGAGTTTCCTCAACATTTTGAATATCTTTTGGTAAGCAGTTTTTCATTTTTCTGTTGAGTTGGTTGTTCTTAAAAAATAAATGATCCATTTAGGGGGCAGTATTGAGACACTGAGGGGTAAACGGGTAATGTACCAGTGTGATCGTTTAGGTGTTTAAGACATATTGTTCGAATAAGAGAATTTTGCTTCACTGAAATCCTAGCATTTTTTACTATAACACTTATTGTCTGCCTCTTGGTCCACATGCATTTAGATATCCAGCAGAATAGTAAAAGATTTTCTTTGAGGAGTATTTTTTCTGATCATTTTCAGAAGATCCCATATCGTAGGATATTCTGTTCATTTCTGTAAGATTTAAATTATGGAGATAAAAATTTTAAGTTGATACGCTTTCAGCAGCAGCACAGTCTTTAAAAAGAATATTATTTTATTACCTGTCATTCTAAATTAACTCTTAATTTTGACGTTATATTTAAACTTACTTTATAGTTTTGCTTATAGTAAGTGCCTGACTTAGGGATGAGTTACTTTCTGGGAGAGCATTAGTAAGTCAGACTCATTTGTGGGGCCACGAAAGTGAGTCTTACATACACTGTTAACACCAACATACAATGTATCTTGCTTTGGGGGTTCCTAGCAGTTCCTTCAGTATCACCACTGGTTTTCCTCTTGCTTCTGGACATCCTGGGCTCTGACTGAGCACTGTGCTGCTGTACACTGTCACACTGTACAATAAGCACACAGCCGCCCGACTGTGACTGCGTCCAGCAGACACCTGAGGTGCTTCCGCAATTTGTTTGCGTCTGTGTATGTTCATAATGTGAGGCCTGTTGGTATCTGTGAAAGTTTGCGACTTGAATGTTCGTAAATTGGGGACCTACTGTATTCACATACATGACACCTGTTAGATCTAGCAAAACAGGACCGCAAGTGTAACGGAGGCGTGCATTTTTGATTTTTAGATTTTCAATAGTACCTTTTTGTTTCCTCTTATACTAGTATTAATTGCAAAAGGGTTAAGTTTTGCATTATGGGTATTTTCATTTTAAAAAGATTACATATTTTTTCTTAAGAGTTATAAATACATGCGCTGATCTAAGGACTTAGAGATCTTAAAAAAAAATAAGAGTAAGGAGTTTATGCCCTCCCTGTTTCCTGGCTCGCCCCTTTGAAAGGTGGTGCTAGAAGGGTAAAGGTGTCTGGGGTTTGGCCAGGAGGTGCGCAGGTGCTTATTCCATACTTGCGGTTTCGGCGCTTCCTCTTGCACACGTCTTCCTTCTTCGTTTCTCACTCGGCCTGGGGAGGCTGCCTGCTCCCTTTGTACTCTGCGCGCACACCTTCCGAACTCGGCGCGGGCCTGGTCTGTAGCAGGAACCATATTGGCCGTGAGTTGATGAGGCTCATTAAGAAATGTCCTTCAAAGGATTTCTTGTGTGGACTACCTGTCAGAAAATGTGCAAATGCTATTTTGGATGGTTTTCTAAATCTCATATAGATGCAGCATAGTTGAGTGTAATTTGCCTTTTTTTTTTTCGTCCTGGGAATTGAACAGGACTTTGTGCTTGACAGGCAGGCGCTTGTGCCGCCAAACTATATCCCCAGACCTCAGTTGAGTGTCATTTAAAGTACCATGTTCCTTGTTCACTTCACAAAAACTGGAGAAGCCATGGCCTCTGCTCCCCAGAACCTTGGACTTAGCTGATACCAATGAAACCCTAGTGACCATAGAATAAGGCGGATAGAGTTCTCTGAGGACGCACAGGAGGGGATGGTTAGCTATACGGAATGGCCAGAGAGTTTTCTGGAAAACATGCCATTGGGGCTGGAGTTTGAGGAATAGGTGGAAAGCTGAAAGGTACAGATAGAAAAAAGACTCCTATTGGCAAGAAACAAAGGCACCGAGGCCTGCACATACTGGACTAATTTAGGAACGAACAGGAGTCTGCTTTGAATATATAGCGTAGGATATGTGAGGGGAAGTTGTGGAAGATCCAACTGTCAAGGAAAGTTAGGAGCAGACTGTGGAAGGAAAGTGCTGGAGGAAAACTTGACACAAGGGACAGAGATGGAAGGTTTGAGGGAGGGAGACTATTTAGCAGCAGGACTGAGAAGTGGGAAAACTAAAGAGCAGCGACTCCATTAAGAATTTGTCAGTCAGGCATTTACCAAACAGTCACCACAGTGGAGGCGCAGTTTGGGAAGCCACATAAAAGCTGCTAAGCTTTCTAATTTTATTTATTTTTTTGTACTAGAGAAACAGTTCTCTGCCCTTTGGCTATCCGTCTTAGTATAGCCTTTCCATAACTCTGGAATGCAAGAGAAAAGTATACTTATCATTGTAAAACCTTTGAACAGTTTCTAGTCTGTGATTTTTAAATTAATAAATATGTAGACAATTCTGACATAAAACCTTCCTGTCAGTTCTTTTTCCTGGTGAAATGACTGTACCACGTTGGGCGCGTTGTAGCTCAAGGGTGACGGACCTATGGCCGGTGTGTTGCAGCCGGCTGTTTGTTACCGTTCAAAGCTCTAAAAGTTTCGCCATCACCATTGTACTGTAGATGATAACGTGGTGGCTTGACGGTGAGTAATTTAAGATACATGTTATCCCGAACCACTGGTGTCCTGACAAGCGCATATCCGCATCATACAGACGCAAGATGTTGAGTAACCAGAACGCGCGCCTTCCTGTCCCTGTGTTCATTTGAGTGATGTCACTCAGAACTACACAGAGTACTCAGATGCTGGAGGCGTGAAGCCAGGGAGACACATGACCACAGCTCTTTTACCTTATCAGCGTGGTCACGGCTCTTTACCCTCTTTCACCTGTACAGATTGACAGGGCTGGTTCATTTGGAGTGCGCATTCACTCTGTGTTGTCCTAACTACTTACCCTAATGTATAAATTTGACGTTCTTATTTGTTTGTTTTGACACCAGGTCTCACGATAAACTCTAGGTCAGCCTTGAACTCATTTTGTTGCACAGGCTGACCTCAAACACGAGACTCTCCTGCCTCAGACTTCTGAGGGCTGGGATTATGGGCACTCACCTGCATACCCAGGTTAAATACTACATTCTTCAATCAAAGTTTTTTTCGTTTTAGTGCGGGGCACTGATTGCTTACATATTTTAAACAATTACACAGAGGTTGAATGGCCCATGTTTTAGATTATGAGCTTATAAAAGTTCTTGTTATCATACAAATATTCAGCCTCCTAGAAGTTAGCTGAGGGTAAGACTTGTTACAGTGTTTACCCCGTCCTTTAGTTATTTTTCCCATCAGTTATATGTATTACTTGTAAGACTCTTGCTTGATTTTTTTTTTTTTAAAAAGAGAGCTGCATTTACCATTCAGGCCCCTGGCTAGGCATTTTGTGTTATTGTCACATTTAATCATCTTAACAATGCTGTGATGGCGTGATGAGTTTAGTTTTAAAGATGAAGAGTCAGGGATTCCGAAAGGTTAGGTAGTTTGACCAAGATGCGAAGTTAGTAGTTGGCAGGGCCAGGTTTAAGTTCAGATCATGGTTGAAAGTGGCGCCTCAGTACCGTAGTGTGTGCCTCCCCTGGTGCTGGCTGGTGTGGCCCCGGTTTTGGTACCAGAGGGACGCGTCAGAACGGGTGTCTGCGCGGAGGAGTAAACACACGGGGCAGCACAGGGGCGTCGACGGCCTTCATGTGAGACAGAGCCCTGGGCACCTGAGGGGCCCTGCCTGCGTACCTGCATCCCTGCGGTTCCGTGAGAGTAGGAGTGCCGGTGAAAACGCTGACGGAGGGCGTTTGTCGTTAGGGAAAAGAAACTGACTCAGGCGTGCAGGAGAAGGCGCTCAGTGTGGCGCGACGCACGTGGATGAGCTACGCCTCTCATATACTGGGTTGGCGCAAGTGGATTTGGTGACATTTGAGATGTGCTTAAGAATATAGGAAAAGGGAAGGAGAGGGTGTGGATGATGCCAGACTGACCAGATTGATGGTTGTTGGCGTTTGTGATGGGTGCATTATCTATATTTATCAATGAAATTTTCCACAATATTTTAAATAATGTATCTGTAAGTACTTTTCCATCATTTTATAGTATTTACATTACATATAAATTCTCATACATTTCTTGGAAATTTCCTTCTTTTTGTCAAGAGAAGCATTTTTGTTTAGCATTTGTTCTTTTTTAGAGTATCTCATTAATTTTTCTGATCATTTATTAAAAGAAATCAGCTTTTTTCATTGATAAAGATGACATTCACCGTCAGCTGCCTGTATGGCTATGGTATTGGGATAATGTATCCCACTTAGCTTATGAGTAAGTTCTTTTTGACTTTATTTTTGAACTCAAAGACTTGCTTGCATTGTTCTTTTTAGTGGAAAACATCACTAGGATGTACTTAGTAATTGGAGTCAGCTGCACTTAAGACCGCTCAGCCAGACTGTTATTTTAGCCTTCACTAGTTGGGATTTTTAACACCAGTTTGACCTTACTTTGAAACATTCTCAAAATACCATACTTTAATATCAACTTATGTACTCTCATATTAAGGCAGGTCAGGATCCCTTGGGAAAAAAATAATGAAATTCTTACTTCCCACAAATAACAGAATTAAGGTAGGTCTTCTAATTTTGTTTTTTAAAGAAAACTAGAGGGAAAGCTTTTGGATGAAGTTTTCCTTTGGACAGGGCATAGTGCTTGCAAATGCAATCTAAAATATTAAGCCACAGAACGACAGGATAACTACTGACCAGGTGGGGTGGTTTGGCTGGCTGTGTGTCCCACTACTGTTTTAGAACAGAGGCTGAATCCCCTATAGGTAGCACCAAGTAGGTGCTCAGTAAAGTTTTTTCCCTAAATACTGAATAGTGAATTCCCATAACTTTATGTTAGTTATGTCTTAGGCAAGTAATGCTCAAATGTTTAAAGCTTTTTTTTCCCCAAGAAATTAAGTTGGAACTTGTTTTTCCTCCGTAGCAGCGTAGTTTGCTGGCGGCTGACTCCTCCTTGCTCTCCCCGGCCCGTGTCTTTTACCGGTGGATAGCTCTTGCCTAGGGGAATGTGAGAGGCCGAGCGAGTTCAGGAGCGTCAGTGTTCTTCTTTAGGTAGATTGAGAGCATTACAGTATTCTTAGGACTGCACTTCTCCCCGGGAAGACACAACAACCAGCAGACCCATATAAGGCGAGGGAGTCCCTCCCGTCTGTTCTGAGCCTTCTGCACGGATGTCTAGATACCGTGACAGATCCAGTGCCTGTGAAGACCTGGAGCATTTCAGACAATAACTCAGACTTGTTTTCTTATGCTATATATAGGAATTGAGCAAGTGTTTTATAATGAAACATCCCTCCAGGCATCCTACATCTTCTGGTGCCGCGAAACTCTCAGACACCCAGTAAGCGCTCCTTATTAGGGTACAGTGTTGGCTGCTTGATCTCTGTCGCCTCTCTGAAACGTTTGGCCTAGTATTTTTATAAAATAATAAAATCTGGGGAAGTTTGGAATTTTATAATTGTTGGCCCTCAAAAGCTTATTAAAAAAACTAATTTAACAACACAGTATTTCTGTGCATGTTCTTGGGTCTGTCTGTAAGAGTGCTTGCGTTAACCCCTTGTGTTCTTGACTTCTTGGGGTCAGCTGTGGGAATTGGTTTTACAGTGGCTGAGGAAGCCAAAGGTTAAAGACATTCTCTGAGTAAGTTGATTTACATCAAAGAATTTCTTATATAGATTAAGTGAAATAATGATACTGTACTATTCCCAGACCAGGATCATTATACCATTTTGAGCAAGCCCTCAGTGACAAATTGCTCTAAACCTGTTTGGCTCACCCTCATAAGGTTTAAAAGACAAAAATATAAAAGTGTTTTAAATTTTCTTTCTGTTTCCTTATCAGAAATATTCATTTAGACCATAACAACTGTTAGAACAAGATAACAACTCCAGGCCAGCTGTCAAATGTTTACCATTATCAAAACTCTCCCTGGAGGGAGATGCAACTTTGGCTCGCCTCACCGGCAGTAATTTAATTTTTCCTTCATTCTGACTCGGAAATGGCAGCATTTTTCAAAGCTTCCTCCCACTGATGGCTGAAATTTTCCTTGTGAAATGATTTCCACCAGTCTTGAATCTTTCTTGTTTCTGCCGTCTTCACCTTTGCTGATGGTTCTGCAACTCATCACCAGCTATGCAAACTGACAGCTCACATCCTGGGGCAGCAGCGGGGTCTGGCCTGCAGAAAGGGGCAGCCTGACCAAATTTACGCTCGCAGGATCTCTTAATTCACAAAAGCATTTGCTCTAGTTCCCGTTCTCTGCTGCAGGGCTGTGGAGAGAGAGTGGGGGCTGGGGGAGGACCACGGGGAGAATGTTGGGAGGAGAGGACAGGCTCTCTTCACACTCTACCAAGTACATGGACTTTGGAGATGAAAAACAGACGGAGAGAGGCATTTCCAGCCATCTTGCTGATCTGTGCGGGGTTCATTGAACTGTACAGCATAGCACCAGGCCCTTGTGTCATTTAATGTTAGTTCTAAAAATTGTGCTTAAACATTCAGCACAAATATCCCTCCTCCTCTGACTGAATTTGACGAGGAATATAAAAATAAAAGGAAATAAAGAATCTAAATCTTATACTGAGAATGACCAGAAATCCTTTTTCTCTCTGGAGAGTTCTGTTGATTATAAACGATCTCTTTTAACAGCAGTGAATAGAGTTTGGGTTTGGTTTGAACTTCTGTACCTATTTCAGTTTTTCTTCCCTCACAGATTTTAACCCAAGCCACTTGTTCGCAGAATCCACCAAACCTCCTCCAGCTACTTCCCAGATACTCTTGGAATCTGAGATTACTTTTTGTATTCTTGATGGATACCCTCCACCACCCCCCTTGTTGTTGTTCTTTTTGGCATGGGGGGGTGGGAGGCTGGGGATGGGTAGCACTGGGGCAAGTCTCACTAGGTGAGGGCTGGCCTTGAACTCCCTATGTAGCCCAGGCTGGCATTGAACTCCTGGTGATCTTCCTGCTTCAGCCTCCCAGGTGAGACATGTTTTTATTCTTTTCTCTGTATTCCTCCCCCTGTGAGAGGACTCATCCCCCTTTGTATTTCTGCCCCATTGACTGGCATCGTCCTAGCTCGAGGCCACTTCACTCATGTACCAGTTAGAACCACTCTGACGCTTGCTTTCAGTTTCATATTGTTTAAAATCACTGACTTCTTGGGAATGTTTCTGCTTTCTACCCCACAGGTTATGTGTATGCGTGTGTGTGTGTGTGTGTGTGTGTGTGTGTGTGTGTGTGTGTGTAAAATGTCCAGATCACATTGGTATTCTGGCAGCCAAAGTGAAGATACCAAAGGAAACGTCTTGAGCAGGTGTGGCAGATCTGAACTCTAGGCATTTCTCTTCCACGGAAGACGCTCTTTGGTTTCTTACCTCACACCCTCACGAACGCTGTGAAAAGACGGGATTACGAGTGAAAACATAATCAGCTCCTCCTTGGGGTTTGTAAGTGCAGAGTGTGCGCTTCACGCTCAGTGGGGGCTGGTCATGAACTGTGCGTGCATTCAATAGTGTGTTATGCAAACTTATACTTTAACACAGTACTTCAAAGGAGAGCTTTCGCTTACTGAAGAAAAGGAAAATGTTTCAGAACACATACATTTTACTATGTTTCTCAAGACGGGTGTTTCTTACGTCAGAGCAGATTACTAAATTTCTCCATATCAACAAATCTCACATAGAAGTTTTTATATTATTTCCAGAGCTTGATATATTATCCGCCAGATAAAACTTTTTCCTCACATTTGGAGTAAACCTAATTCATTTGGTGTCCTACTTACAATGCCTTTTATTGAGTACTTATTTTGTCCCAAACATTTTGCCCCAGACCCTGTTCCAAACACCACGTTAAGCCATTTCACAGAGGGTTCAGTTACTGTGATGCTGTGTGGCTCAGGTTTACGTGGCAGGAGCTCTAGCAAATTACGTGTGTTAATGTTGTCGCTGGTGCTCCAGTCCACGTTACCACCACAGAAATGTGGGCTCAGCCTTGCCAGACTATCCATTTAGCTGAGAGAGACAGGAAACTCACATTTTATAGATATTTCCTGATTTTTAAAACAGCTCAGGCTGGCTAAAACAGTTTAGACCTATTGCGTTATATAGTCAACTCCATTTTACCCTTACAAGATCCCTACAGATAGGTGAAATTATTTGTCCTCGCCCATACAGCCAATAAAGAGGAGAAGTGGAGATCACCTCCCGTTCCCACTCCAAAATACACCGAAACGGTGCTCCCTTCTCTAGCCCTCCAGACTTGTGGGGCTGATGCTGTTGGCTGAAATGTGTTACTTGCTTGAATCCAGTCCCTCAACAAAATGATCAAATCATACAGTACTGTACTGTAAGGTGTTGTCTTCCAGAAAAGTATTATTTGTAACTTTTGTGAAATTATTTATAACATAACGATATTGATGACTGTAAATATCAAACAAAAGCGTCCTTGTCCTTGTTATAAATTCGTTATTTCAACCCCATGGTACTTCTAGAAAAGCTATGCAAATACTGTAAATCTTGAGTTTGCAGAGTTCTTCAGGTTTCACAAAGAGTGGCAGAAGTATTAGTGGCAATTTTACAAGGCCTAATCTTGCCAGAGAGAGGAGAAATCAGTAGTGCTCAGGATCTACTAAATATTTAATCACTTTTATTAAAATTCTAAATGAACTTTGTGGCCTGAAGGAGTTAACCCACCTCTACAAACCTGCCTTCAGCTGCTAATATCAGGCCCGTTATTATTATTATACACAGCTGTAAAAAGCTGGTGACATAGCATGAATTGCACTGAAATACTTAGGCCACAAGATTACTGCAGAAGAATTGTATTGCTTGCTCAGTCATATATTTTGATCTTTATTGCTAGTAGTTTATTCTCATGAGAGTTGGGGATTAGCCCTGCTTTTAATGTAAAAAGTGTATCTGCAGGGGTAAAAGTATAAAAAGAAAATAGATTTTTAATGGCAACTTTGGTTCTTAGCATTAATTTTACATGCATTTTTCATTCTGAACTTTTAAACAGTTTTGAGAAACATATGAGAGATTTGTGAACAAGGGCAAAAACGGGTCAAATGTATCAAATCCTTGGATTCCAGCAAATGTAGGATTTGTGGAAGAGCGGAGAAGCACACATGTGTTGGGAATGTAAATTAAAAGAAATCCCCGCTCTGTGGAGACTTTGGAGACTTTGAGAAGGGAGTGCACCTTGTTATGGTGAATGTCTCAGGCGTTTGTCTTCTTAATAAATTAAGCAAATATTAAAATAAACATTAATTTTATCAGTCTGCATTTTTCCTCTGCAGATGAAAGTGTTTCAGGAAAAATCATAAAAGAATCTATGGTAGCTCAGAGAGGTTAAACTCAACAGTTGTTTTCTTTGAAGTCTCTGGCCATGAGGTTAATTGCCAAAACTGCTTGTGGAAAAGGTGGTAACAATTTAACAAGACTGTACAACTGCAGGGACTTAGATGAATATCAGGTGTTTGCAGATGTTTTTCCTAACAGGAAAGGGGGTGGGGAGGAGAGGTGGAACAGAATGAGAAACAGGGGAAGAATGGGGCCTGAATAAAGTCCCAACTAAACAGCCAATAATTCTTTGTTTGCTTAGCCAATCATCCTGTAATTGGCCAGGAGGTTAATAGGCGTCTATTGATTGGTCAGGAGGATTGCTTACTGTGGCTCTTTTTACAGTATGCTCCCAGACAGAAGGCTGCAATTACTGGAGGGCCCCTTCCCACTCCTTAGGGCCATTGCTGCCCTGATTTATGAAACCTGATCAGGTTACTGTTGGCAGTTTATGTTTTAAGTGTTGCCTTCTGGGTCTTTGCTGCTTATGGGTCAGTGTGCTATTTCTCATCATGTACTGTGGTCATTGGAATAGGTAAGCTTATTTATGAGTGACGGAAGTAGGAATACATTAAAAATAATAACCACCACCCACGTGGACTGAAAAGTGGGAACAGTCACACAAGTGTTCTTGAAATAGAAATGTGCCACTACTGTGACCTTATAAGAGATCAAGAAATGATACAGTCCGTCCTGTATGTCTTTCTTCAGCAGGTGTTTCACAGCTCTCTTCAGTAATCCCTCTTGATTGATTACACTTTGATTTGCTTTCGCATAACTTCTAATAATTAGATGTTGCTGCTACGTTTAGAGTTAAGGAAACTGAGGCCAAAATTAAAGTGCCTGAAACCAGCCAGGCTGCCTCCGGAGCTTGTGACAGGGCTCTTCTGTCTTAACCCATCCTGACCTGGCCTTGACCTTAGTGTCGCTAATAAGGTTCTTACCTCATCATTTCATTTCTCACTTGCTAAATGTGACTATAAATCCTGCCTTTATTCACAATCTTGGTTTTCTACTCTTGCTCAAGCCTTCTTTTGTAGCGATTCAGAGTTCTCAGGGAGCCCAGTGCAAGGTCTGTAAATCTCAAATGCTGATTTCTGTGATTGAGCTGCCGATTTCTGTATAGCCACTTGTGAGCAACTGGCTGTCACCTACACTTTCAGCTGTCACAGCCGGTCACTTGGAACTACAGTGACAATAACATCGCTCCTCCGACTGGGGCTGCTGTTACTTCTTTCTCTGTTTCTCCTACTCTTCTTTTATTACTGTCTTAGTTACTTTATTCTTGTTGCTGAGGCAAAATACCCAAAACCCAAAATGAAGGAAGGAAAGGTTTATTTAGCTTACAGTTTGTGGAGGTTTCAGTCCATACTTGGCTGGCTCAGAGGCAGAGTGGCACATGGCAGAGGGCAAACTGTTCAGGGCAGCAGCACACAGCAAAAAACCACGAGCAAAAAGGGAGGAATGGCTGCAAGCAGCCTCTTCTCTTCCCTTACATTGTAAAACATTGTAAACAGCCTACCCCACGCAGGGGGCGGGTAGCTCTCACACAATCTCCATGCCTTCCTTTCCACAGGCTCAGGATGTATACAAGGTAAGCACTCTGGCTTCCTGCTGGATCACTCAGCCAAACCTCCAGATTCCCCAAGTTGACACAATGTATCAACCATAACAATTACTACCATTTTTTTAAAAAGAAAAAACCACGTTAAGGACCCTCTTGTTGTGTCCAAAGGTCAGGCCCTCCACATCTGAGGCTCGAATGTCTAGGGTGTGCAGGTCCTCTTGACAGTGCTGTTGTGGATGCAGCTACCACTGGGATGGACCCCTGGGTTTCCACACTCACAGTGCTCCTGTGAGCTCGGGGAGTGTTCCTAAAGTGCACCCGCTCTGGCTGTGAGAAGTGTGGGTAAGCATTCTTGCCCAGGACCCAGGAAAATCACTGTTCTTACTGAGAGGAAGCAGAGGTGTGCAGCAGGTCGACTAAGGTGATTCTCCAGAAGAGGCTAAAACTACGAAGAAAATACTGCTCAGGCTAGAAGGCATGGAGCCCAGCTGCAGATCTAAGAATTACCGCCCAGAAGCAGTACATCATTAGAATAGGGAAGAGATCATCTTTTTGTTTTGTTACGAAGACAATAAACTGTTGAAGTTATCTTCCGAAAAAAAAAAAAAAAAAAAAAGAACACCAGTCTCCCAGTGCTATGGGTTGTCTTCCTCCTCCATCTCTGCAGAGCGGTGAATGCTAGGTTCATTCCAGGGGGGGCAGGGGAACCATAGCCTCCCAAAGGTTTTATTTTAACCTGTAAGGGAAAAACCTATGGTTGAACTGTTAGCTTTGTACTGCCTGGACTTCGCAAGAGATGATACCTTCCCTACTTTATGTAAAAACACACTTCCTGCCACCCTGTACTAACAATTTTTCTTGTCCTCCTGAGTTTCTTAGCGCTCAAAAGAACTTTCATCATGTTCTCTCCTGCCTGTGAGTTGCACCGGAACTCCTTTGTCTTCAGATAACTTCTGCCAAGAAATGGACTTTGCCTGCCCTTACCCCCTTTACCTTATTTAGAAGTCTGTCCTGATTGTGATACCTAACCTTTTATGATAGTCTTTGACTATTCGAACTAACCTGTTGTTGCCGTACTCTGAGGATGTGGGACAGTGTTGGTCTGACTTGCTCTTCAGCGTGGTAGTTATGGGTCACGTAAAGTGGGGATGTTAGCAGCCAAGTCCCCTCTGGGGTAGTCTGCCGCTAGCTCCCCCAGACTGATAATGGCTCTCCTCCCTGCTTCGTGCTTCCTCTCTGGCGAGATTACCTTTTCTGTTTTCTTCCTATTTTACTAATTATTTTCACTATGACTATCACATGGAAAGACATAAATGAATGCATTTAACTGAAGGTGCTCCCTGCGTAGTTTCTCCAGCCTCACCACACCCCAACATCCTGTAATATCTCCAGTCTCCTTAACTGAGCCTGTGGGCTCACCATAACAACCCAAACATCCGGGGCCCAGGGAGGGTCCCTAAAATACACTGTCTGCTCTTTATGTCTTCACAGTCTTCGTATTGCTCCACCCTGTTTTTGGTTTTGCTACACTGCACTGTTGCCTTTATCAACTTTTATATCAGAGCTCATGACCAGAATTTTTAGTGACATAATAGTATGGGAACTTTTTATTTTCCCATTTTGAAGGTAGAATCTGCTACTGTTTTCTGAAAGAATTAATAAACAATGGCAAAACCACAGAACTGGACGATGTGTGTTCTGAAGGCAGCCTGCTTCAGTGTCTCACTGTCTTAGTCTGCTGTCACTGTTGCAGGAAGAGCAGTCCGTTCACTGGGCGAGGAGAGGCGAGGCACAGGACGGTCACAGGATGCTCATCTCTGTTTTGCAAGACCTTCCTTGGATACTGGTTACACTGCCTTCCTGCAGTTTTGTTTTGTTTTGAAGCAGCATGCCCTTAGCTGGAAGGAGGGAGGGGAAGTGGGGAGGAAGAAAGAGAAGCAAGGGGAGGGAAGGAAAAAACAGTAACTGTGCAAAGTTTGAGATCTGAGAGTTGGAGCAAATGCTGTGTTTGGAGATGTAGCTCTTTAAAATTGCTCACCAATCCCACCATGACACACTCGCCTTTTGGGGGGAACACTGGGAGGAGATTTGGGGGTGCCAATTTCTGTGATTCGGTTTTCATAGTTCTAGAACAAACCTGCCACCACAGGCTTTTATGTTCTTGAAAAACATGACCTCATTTAGTCAATAGAATCTTTATTAACTGTGTCTGATGTAAAAAGGAATAAAATTTATTGTAAGTGAAAGCACTGGCATTAAATATATTTTCATTTTTTAGATACAAAGTTGAAGCTGGGAGGGGTAGCATATGCTTATAATCTGAACACTCAGGAAGGCCGAGGCAGGAAGATCACAAGTTCAACCCCAGCCTGCCTCGGCAACTAAGCAACTTAGTGGGATTCTGTCGCATCAGAAAAATTTTTAAAAAAAGAAAAAGAAAGAGAGAAAGAAAGACTTTGAAGAATCCCTTTGATTCAGTGCACCTGTTTTTTTGTTTTGTTTTGTTTTGGCTTACAAAAGATAAAGGAAACCATTTCAGAAATGTATTCATTCCTCTTCTGCACTTTTCCCTGAAATTCTTTTTGGTATGCAAGTGTGGTCATTAAACAACAGTGAATTTGTAATAATCCGTTTTGAGCAGCATGGAAGGGGACTTACATGAGGTGACCTCAACAAACCCATTTTACTATGTAATGAAAAAAAAAAGATGCAGAAATTTCCATATGTGTGTGAATTTCTCCATGCCATAGCATGTATTAAAGAAATTCTAGCAGAGAGAAAAAATTAATGTGAACTGTGATGTGAATTGCATGAAAGTTATCAGAGATAAATAATAGTGGTCTAACTAAAATGATATATTACAGGACAACTTGTATTGGGGCATAAAGTGTCCTTCAGCTTTGGTACCATCATAAAGTATTTGTGTTTTATTCTTTGTGATTTATTGCTTTATCAACAAAGGAGTGCACTCGTGTTCAAAAATGGGCGATCACACTTAAATTTTGTTCTTATTTAACCAAGCTTAAATTACACATTAGAATGACGGGGGAGGCTACAGAAGAAGGGTACATTTTAGCTTGCATCTTGACTTAAATTTGCCACCCAAGACCAGATTTTGACGTCTGCCTGGGAGTAAACCTCTCTGGTATTTGTCAATAAGCAAGGGAAAGATACCGGCTCTCAGATAACAAGCGTTTGGCGAACTGGCGACAGTCATGCAAGCGAGAATGTTCAAATGACTTCAGCTCTTTCTAGCTTCATTATGTCAGGCTGGCAGATCACATATGGCATTATGGAAATCAGCAAATGAAAACCATATTGATCTGCATTGAGAACAAATGTAAAAAAGGTGGCCTGGGGAGGAGCAGAGGAGGGCTGCTTTCCTGGTCAACCTGATAGGCCCTTGTTAAGGCCTTTTAATCATTTATTAACGTAGCCTTCCTTCTTCCCCTGCACTCAGATTACCTCAGCCGCAGAGCATCCCACTCCGTTTATCTTTTAATGGTTCCTTTATTTAATTTAGTTTTAAGCTCTAAGTTATACTCTTCTTTCAGAATTGAGTTTTACTTTTCATGGGATTGTTTTAAGTGACTTAAATGACTTTTCCCAACAAGCTCACCAGGCATTCAAAGGAAGAAAAGCATTTGCTGAGATTTACCTATCAGCAAATAATTTACTTGGAATGCACCACAACCAAAAGCAGAGAGACAGCCAGCCAGACACATTAGGGGGTGGGGGGAGTAAAATCGGAGTTGTTACTAAACCTGATTCTCTGATGAGGGTTTGGGTCAATGCATTAATTTTAAAGTCTTCTTTTCCAGGGTTTGGAATTTAGCCTGGTAAAATTACTTACAGTCTAAATCTGGAATCTCAATCACCTTTCCTTTTTCTTCTCATCCTGTGGCTTCAGGAGGAGGAAGGTGACATTTCTTTTATCTTTGTTTCTTTGTCGCAAAACGGGATTGGGTAGAGAAATGAAAGTGTGTGGTTTGCAGAGGCTTCTTTTCCCTGACTGCCCTGCCTGGAATGGCACCTTGCGTTTTGCTTGGAGGTTATTACCTTCCTTAAACCACATTCACACCTGAATTTGAACAGATTGCTTTTCTCCTGCGTGGTTTCCCCAATTCCAGCCCCTGCCTCTCCTTTTATTTTTGTTTTCAGGATCATGATTTGGTCAGAAGCTGCAGAGCCTCTTTCTGTGGAACTGTGTCCTGTGGTAGTTGATGAATAACCTGTGGAGGCAGGTCCTTGGGGTACGGATTGGCGTATAATAATACTTGTTTCTACCTTGTGTTGGGCACACAAAATGACTCCTAAAGTCACCGTCTTTAAAAACTAATTCCTCAGCATTTACACAACCGAGACATCACTCTCCTACCAATTTAACATTGAATTCTGAAATAGGTATTCATAAAAAAAAATGACAGATGCGTTTCTCTGTGGGTCCTGTGAACTTCCTCTTTGCTTTGGACGCCCTCTCTGAGGCCCTTGGGGAATGATTATTTTTATCTTTGCTTTCCTGTCTCTTTGTTTTACCAGGGCTTCTTGGGTGAAATAGCTCTGATTGATTTGGCTATCAAAAGATGTACCATGTGTAGATCTAATTTATCCAAGTAGAATTGAAGAACTTTACTTCATTTCGATTCTCCCTGGAGATTCCAAAGATATATCCAGTAATATATCTGAAAAACCCATGTATGAAGTCTGCTCTCTCTCTTCCCTTCTTGCATCCTCACTGATTCCTAAGTGCTTTTCCCCTTAGCCTCACATTACTATCCCACTTCTTTTCTGGGCTCCACATCAAACAGTGTATGAATTACAGCGGGAGTGCTATCTTTGCAGGACTTACTCCCCTTGTTTGGTGCAGAAGAGCAGAACATTAAACAGTGAGTGGACTGTGCAGAAATGCTCTCCCTCTTTGCCTCTCCCTCCCTCCCTCCCTCCCTTTTTCTGCACTCTTCCCTCTCCTCCTCTTCCTCTCTTGCTCTCTCTCCCCCCATTCCCAATGGGAGTGTTGTTTATAGAGCATTATAATTTATAACTGAAGAGAGTGGATTTAATTTCAGTGGAGAGACTCGCCAGCAGGGCGCCAGCCTGCAATCATATGAATCAGCAAGCTGCAAACTCTATTGAATGGAAAGTATTATCGCTGGCCACAAACGGACACTGTTTCTCCTAAACAACTCCCTTGGTGCAGGAAGACCTTGTCTTCATTCATCTATTTTACATATCTACTTCTGTTTTAATTTTGCCATTTCCTAAAAGTGTTTTCTCTTTAGATTGCAGCTTTTCTTTAACTACCTTATTTCCTTACCCCACGCTGGAAACACTCTTGTACGTTTCTGCCTGAATTGCTGTCTGCTGTCCCCCTGTTCTTTACCACGCACGCCTCTAGTTTTCCATTTGCTTCTCCTTCCTGCATGCAACCTTTTTTTCATTTTTAATGGGAGCTGTTAAACATGCAAATAAGACTCTGATGAACCATTAGCATTAATATTGTAAGATGCTAGTCACTTTTAGTCACCTAAAGTTTTATTTAATCCTGGGTATTTTGTGTATACTCTGGTTTATTTTGTTTTTAAAGATTTTTTTTTTTTTTGTCTTGCAAACATCTGAGAGATGATTTCTTATTCTTTACATGGCTTGTGATGTTAGTGCTTGTACGTTTATGCCAAATTTTTCTCAAGTGTTTCAGTCATGTTTCAGAGTGATAGAATATGTGCATGACATTTTGCGGTTGGTATTTGTTTTTTACTTTAACCCACCAATGACTGTTTTAATGTAGTTAAATTAAATCTCTGAGTCATTCTTAAAATCAAATTAGACTTAACATGGCTGGTACCTTTTTCAAAAGTGTTTTACTGAATTCATGTAGCTACTATAATTGTGAGGAATTTTGGTGGTGAATCTTGGAGATTAGACAGATTGCATTAATATTGTATCAAGTGTCAGGCTATCTTCGTCCAGGCTTTTAAATAATTTCAACACTTACGCCTTAACAGTAAAATTCAAATTGCACAAAGAGCCAGTTGACTGACACTGATATTTGTTTAAAGAGGGAGAGAGAGCATAGGAAGCAGTAAGGCAGCCCAGTGAGGAGATTCTGTTTAGATATCAGAAGAAAAGCCAGGCGGGTCTGACTACACTTTTTTTAAATGAGGGTCTTAAACATTTTTAAAATACAAACTAAAATACAAGTGGTAGCCAATAACAAAAGTGCTAAAAGCTCAACAGTTTGATATATGAAGTTCACATGTTTTATTGTCAGATGTGTCTATTTTCTTGTGTCTATATAAAAGGAAATTATGTCAGCTTGTATATTTTCTTGACAGAATTTAACATTAAAAAATGAAAATATATGTAACCATAATTTTTCTAATTTCAAGCCAAACTTTTGAATTCATATATATATATATATATATATATATTCATAAATTTTGTCCTTTAAAGCCCAAGAATAGAGTTATAGTCTTTACTGTCTCAATGAGGAATTATTTTTTAGCCTTTGATTACTCAATAAGAATTACACATAGGAACAGAAAATCAATATGTTTACTTCTGCATATTTTGAAAATTAAATGTTGCTGTGGTTTGATAGCAGAGAAAGTATAGCCAAGTAGCTTTAAGAGGTTCTGTTTGGTTTAGTTTTAAATTCCTTATGCGAGGTGGAGTTACCTCTAACTAAAATTAACTGTCAACAAAAGTAAAATTAGTACATTTTTTCTCCATATGAAATAGTATGTGAAATGAGGAGTGAAATTGTGAGGCAATTTCAGGTGAGCGTGTTTTCAAATCTTTTAATTCTGTCTTAAAACCAATACGTGTGTGTTTTAACTGAATTGCTCAGAAGATAAAATTTTCCCCCCCGCCCCCCAACACGCACACAGGAACCCTGTGCCTTTCTAGCATCTGTGAGCACTGGGAGAGGCTGGGCAGCCTCAGCAGTCCTGCAGAGCTCTCCGTCCCGTTTCTTTTCGGAGGCCTGGAGGGGAAGCGCTTTGTCTTTTCACTTAACTCTTGTGTTCTTTGTTTTATTTTTGCCTAAAAGATGTTCCTTTCTGTATAAAATGTGATGTGATGTACAAGGCAGGTCTGCCTTATTTATGCTTCATTCTGAATAACTTCTGTTGAGAAAAATTGCCATTAAGAATCACAAACTCAGTCCTGAAACAGATGAGTCTTGTTTACCTGTGTATTATATTAGATTAGTTTCTGTAAGTTAGTGCCCATAAGGTACATTAATCCCCTGAAGAATTTCAGCAGTTGAAATAGAGGAAAATATGTGGTAGTTATCTTTGACTTAAACAGCAATGTATTTTGAAAGTAGAATCATCTATAAACACATTCATCCAAAATTGTATATACTACTAGATCAAACGATCTGAATTAAGTGCAGAGAAATGCCATTCACTAAAATGTTGCCTTTTTATCATCTACAGCTGGGTGATTATATTTTTGTGAAATTCTTGCATACAGTAGTGATCTGACTTCTTAACGTATTATCAGATTTCTCCGCCAGAGACATACTTTAAAAATATTCTGAGTAGATTTTTAAAAATTTCTATGTGACCCCGTAAAAATCCCTGCACTGGCCGGACAGCGCGTGGGTCCCATGTAAGCAGCTGCTGTTGGCTTCCTCAGCTCAGTTAATGTTCAGTCTCCACGCACTGCTTTAACAAAACTGGTTTGGGCATCATGGCAGATGAGTGTGCTTCCCTGCCGTCACGGAGCTCCTACACAGCATGCTTGGCAGACTTAGCAAAGCTTAAAAGTCAGCTGCGTCTGTGTGTTCCAGCTCTGCTTTGACTGGGAGCAACTGAGAACACTGTTTTGTTTTCCAAATATTACTAAAGTTTTCTTTTCCATTTACTAGCCCACCCCTTTTTTAAATGTGCCATGGGCTGAGGGCTTACCAGTGTTTCTGCTGACTATGCCTCCGAAGTGAAAAAGAGCACGGCCTTCTTCCTGACTGTAGTAGATAACAGTGTGAGCGCTCTAGGTAGAAGTGTGACCTTGAGGGGTTCTGGTGGGGAAGCTCTTACTGGTGGCTGCTTCCCTCACTTTGAAGCGTTGACACGTTCCTGCGTTCCTGTGGCTGATCTAAAAGAAGGGTGGGGGTGACAGGGAGCGGCAGCTGGCCGGCAGCAACAAATTAGAATATTTCTGACCCACAGACGTAACCAAATGCCCATGTTTCTTCATTTAGCATAATTAATACCTTGTATTTCCATTGACTTTGATAAAGTAGCCTTCCTTTTCCTACCTCCCCCCTCCTTCCCTCTGTCAACTTTGAAAAGACTGCAAGAAATCTGTAGTTAAAATACTCTACAGATGATGAAGGATGGCAAGTCTTTAAAAAGTTAACATCAAAAGTCTCAATGAGGTTGCGCCCTAGCAGGAAGCTCATGACCACATTAAAATGGAGAAGTTATTTCATTTTTAGTTTACTGTATTTCAGCAGAAGGGGTTGCAGCCTAAGAGCACCCTGAAACATTTTGGTTTGGCTTTTGAGTAAATCCCCATTTTGTTATCAATGTATAATTACAGGAAATACATGAGAAGTGTTCAACATTTCTTATCAAGTGTTGTTCAAGAGGCATGAGAGTTGCGTTTGGAGTTTGGAAAAAACCGGGGGTGGATTGTGATCATGTTGCAGGTCCACTTGTTGTGTTTAATTTAAAGCAGTTGTCCTTACTTCATTACCATAGAGCATAGTATTGTTCAATTTATTCTTTAAAAGACAGAAACAGTGGCACAAAATGTGCCTGTGAGCTTACGCGTTGTTTGATTGATCAGTGATTATATCGGTGTCTTTTTTTCTTTCATTTTTGTCTCAGTATACATGTTCTGAATGAAAAGGTAGACAGTGACCTCATTTTAGACAGTCTAACAGCAGTTGTGGAATCTATCTGGAAAAGGAGATGTCAGCAGAGGGCAAGAGTGATTACTGATTGAGCGTTGCTGTTACCCCCCAGCACACATACCAGCCTCCGAGAATGCGGTTCATGGTGCTTGAACTCCTGTCTGGTTGGTTGAACTCATCGTCCTCAGCTGATGCTTAACTAGTGGCTTGTGCAGGAGAACTAGCAGTACTGCCTTTTCTGCCCTTTACAAACCTAATTGCTAGACAAAGATGAACAGCAGTGATCTGCTGTGATGGACAGAATTAAATTATATTACTCTCTCGGAGAAAAGCACACATTTAATGCCATAACTAAATTTACTCTTTCTACTAAGAAATCCTAAATTTGTGTTCCATAGCAAGCATAATGTAGAACAGATACACATGTACAGATCAGGTTGATAGACTGTAAAATTTGAACTGTATGTAACTGGTTTTACTACCCTAAATGTACAGTGCACATTTTGGTCCTGTACTATGTTTTTCCATAGGTAAAAACTGAAGAGCTGTTATTGTAAAGTATCCTGGGTAAGTCACACAGACAGTGACTGAAATGCCCGCGCAGCCCTGGACCTTACAGGAGTCTGTATGGCTCCTGTAGGAAGGGAAATTCGTCAGGTCTGGTCCACTGCAGGTTCAGGTAGGTAGGGACTCATTTCTCAGGAGAGGGAAAGCTCACAAATAGAATTACAGAAATGCTCTTGCCAGGCAGGTTTCTTTTTAGTCCCAATAAATGTATGTTTCAGGTGATGTTACCTCCACAGAAGGTATTTGCTCAGAGATGCTAGAAAAGGGACGTACACACGCTGTCTTTGAGTTGGCCATAGCCTGTTAGAAGTTCCATGCTACAGTCTGCTGTACAGCAACAAGACCAGGATGATCTCAGACATAAATCTTATCGGCACGGTTCACTGAGTTTTTTGGACTCTGCATTTATTTTAGCAGACTTCCCTGATAGCATTTTTGCAGTTTTCAGCTTTTTGTTGTTGGGAACACAAATAATAAGTAAACCAGCTCAGGGATCTATTTCTCTTTCTGAAACTGACTCCATGTCACAGCGTCCTCCTTGGGGAGGAGCACGGTCTCTTGCCAAGGCTGGAACCTGAGGAGCCCTCCTAATGGAATGTGAGAAACAAGAGGGTATTGTTTACATTCTTAATGTGTCTGCCTTTCCTTGTTATTTGGGACATTCAAGGGAACCAATGAGAAGTTAGAATCTTTCCTTAAAAATTATATACATGCATACATACTTTCTTCAGATTTTGTATATAATTCCCTAAGTTTAGTCATACTTTGGGAAAGATTAAGGCGTTCATTTCACAAGTTTTGCGGCATCTCTCGTGTAACATGGTAGTAACAAGAATAGATGTACCAGAGCAGATGTTGCTTTTTTAGGTTTGAAGGTATAACTACAGCATATCTTTCTGATGCAGAGCTGTCCAGAGTCTTAATTTAATTTAGATGAAGGTCCTTTCTGGAATGTAGGTTAAGAAGAGGTAATATTCCATTTATCCAAGAGTCAAAGAACAAGCAAACCAAAAATATCAAATAGCTGGGCGGGGTGGCACATACCTAGCACTTGGGAGGCCGAGGCACAAGGATCATTGCAAGTTCAAGACCAGCCTGAGCTACAAAGTGAGCTCAAGGCCAGCCTGAACTACACCGTAAGACTCTGTCTCGAAAAGACAACACAAACAGACAAACAAATAGGCCACATTGTTAGGCAGTCACATCAGTCACAATGGTAGAACTTTTCAAGAGGATGGGGAGAGGGGCCTTTATATTGGGAAATACACGAAGCACTTAACAGAAAGCAATAAAAGCTCCATGAAAACGTATGTGTTGGGATTTCTAAACAGTGGCATGATATTGAAGTATCTTATAACTCACTAAAGAAATGTTAAATAACATTCAGTATAGGTTTAGATTAAGCACAATTCATAATTTTCTAGTTCCTTAAGGGTTAGTACCCACATGTAATAGGTAAGATACCTCTTTATTAATAAAAATGTTCTTAGCTTGGTGCAGTGGCACACACTTGTAATCCCAGCCACTGGGGTGGCTGAAGCAGGAAGATTGCAACTTCACGGCCAGCGTGGGCAACATAGTGAGACCCTTTCAGAAGGTGAAAATTAATCAGGACCTAAGGATGTAATTCAGTGCTTGAGCACTTGCTTAACCATCTGTGATGCTCTGGACTCAATCCCTAGTATCCCATTAAAAAAAAAAAAAAAAAATTTCTGCTGACTCCAAGCTGTTCTCTGCTAGAGCACTTTCCTGGCCTATTCTGGGAAAGTTGAGAACAAACATCCCCACTGTGGGCATTCAGATTGTGAGGTGACGATCCCTAGCTGGCTTTCCATGGGGGTGTGTGTTAAAGAAGCAAAATGCTACCTACAGTAACAGTGTCTACCTTTAGGTTATTACTCCTTACCCCTTTGCTTACCCAATCGTTTCTTCACTTACCTGCTGTGTTTCAGAGGAAGCTCTGTCGGGATTGAGTATACTTTGGGACACTTTCCTCCCAAAGAAAGGGAGCGTTGGGTTCTGAATGAATCAGAGCAAATTGTCTTAACAGCCAGATCCCCTCCACCAAATAACTGAGCGCCTGCCAGTGCTTAGCTTGGCCACACAAACTTTCAGTAGAATCCTACAAGGTAAGGAGCTTTGATGATTTAGAAACACTACTGTTCTAACATGCTGTGAGGTATAAGGACTCATTTAACATCACCTCAGGTAATGCTTGAAAGAATTCCAAGAGTGAGGAATATTATATTTTAAATGAGGAAGCTGAGGCTTAGCGCTGGTAAGTGATTTTAGCATGGTGCTAAGTGAGAGAGCTGGGTGTCAAACTGAGGTTTATAAATCCAAAGCCTGTTTTTCCACCATATGATGCTTCATAATTCTTAGGACGGCAGTGATTGCAGCTAACGTAGGTAACTGCTACGTGAGCTTCTGGATGAACAATGGGAACCAAGGGTGGAGAAAACGTAAAACTGTGAGATGGACTGGGGATAGCGTGAGAGCCCTGTGCTCATTCCCCGCGCCCCTCCAAAAAGGGCTCTGTTAGGGTTCAGTTCTCTTTTTGGGGGGGATACATTAAGAGAAGGTAGAGCTCAGAAAACTAACATGCAAACTTAAAGATACACCAAGATATTGCCAGATCTGAAATTCAGGTTTAGATGCTTCTGAGTGTCAGTCTATTGCCTGAACTGTGATCTCTACCTGACCTACACACTTAGATTTTTGAGAGTTAAGTGAAATTTCACTGACAGTATTTTCTTGCTTCTTATGTGGGATCTGTAAGGTGTACCTGCAGTCTCCTGCTGTGTGCTGGGCAGTAGGCCGCAGGTACAGTACTATAAAGACAGTCCCCTCACTTAAGCAGTGTATAGTTTGTAGTCATATCTAGACTACAAGGCAAACTTTAGCAAATGCCAGAGAGGAGCCTTAGATAAATATGCTGTGAGAGCCCAGAGGTGGTGGGGAGAATCCCTGTTCATGAGGAGTAGGGCTTCTTGTAGGAGATCCATTTGAGTAGTGTTGAGAAGGACATTCCATGTAAAGGGAAGTTCTGTGATTTACTTTATGTTGTGCTTTCATGATTAGTACTTAGTTTTTCCTTTACTCTTTCTAGTCTCATCTCTGTCTTCCAGGTCTGTTTCTTACCATTGTAGACACTTGTACACTTGTAGACACTTTCCTTGCTGTGGTAACCTTTTAAATATTTGCTATGGCTGTATGTTGACCTTTCCTCCCCTTTGATATAATGGTACTGCCTACCTCCTTATGATAAGAATAATTTTATCTCTCTACTGGGTTTTATCACTTTCTAGAAACAAAGTCGGGCTTGCGCCCCCCCTCCCCCCCCCCCCCCCCCCGGTCTTCCTGTGTCATTCTCCTCTGCGTTTCACTAACTCAAGGCTTTTTTCTGCCCTTTCTCGTCTCATACTCCCCCACGCTGGAAGGTCTTTTCCATGACTCCTTGACACCAGCGTTCCATCTGTTTACACTGATCATATGGACCTGTACTGTTCTGGAGCTTTTTCTGTTTCCTCCCTTCTCTAGTGTTTTGCATTTGGCATTTAATTGCTGTGCTGCAGGATGGGTTGCATTTATATAAAAAATTCAATCGAATGGAAGTTAATTTCTTAACAGTGACTTTGAATGTGTAGTGATTAGGTCCTAATTTTCTCACTCTTTTCAAATATTTATCTCTAAATTTCCCTGCTGCCAGAGTCCAAAATTCCAGTGTTTTTTTCTTCAGTAATTTAATTAGGCCACAAGTTTGAGGCTTAATGGTAGATCAAAAAAATGTATGATATGCTTGAAAGATCAAGACAGCAAATTGATTACTGTTGTAGCAGAGGTTGGCAAATGTGGGAGAGGGAGCAGGTACTGCCCTGTGCTGCAGGATCTGAGTCAGTGATCAAGGTCAGTCTCAGTTCATTAACTCCTGAGGGCTTATAGTCATTGTGAATATAACTGCTTATACCTTACATTACAGTTACAATATAGTACAGTTATGAAATGGCTTATGTTCACTTCAATCATGTCTAAGAGTAATGTTGGATGCTCAAGTTTTAGAGCAGCATATACTGATTTCTGGCTATTTTGCACAGTTACCTAATGGCCACAAGTGAAAAAAATGACACCTTTCCAGATAGAAGTGTGGATAAATACAGTGCTCTACGCTAAGATTAGACAGAATTCTGTTCCTAACCTAATCACCCAAAGTCATCTGTTTTGCAGTGCAATATACAGGCATTCTCACTGAGCACTGAACTAACACATGATTTAAAATTGGAATAAATTTTATAATTATTAATACCACATCACAAAATATGTTTTGTCAACAATTCTAATATCTATTTTGCTCCTGTGCTCAAACAGTACCGTATGTTATTTTGCCTATAAAGTGCTAAAAAGCCTACTTTTAAATGAGTTTTAGAGTGTTTCACTTGGGCGGGGATATAGCTCAGTGGTGAAACACTTGTCTAGCATGTGTGCTGTGCTGGGTTTGATCTACAGCACCAGACACACACACACAAAATAAAACGAAAGCAGACTATTTTACATGAAACAAAATACAGATCATTTTAAGGTTAAGAGTTTTTTAAAAATATAGCAAGACTCTTCCTTTCTATCTGTCACCAGCCATCAGGTGAGCCAGGGTGGTACATACAGTCTATCTGGGGCTGGGGGGAAGCAGCCAGATGTGGTGCACTTTCTTCTGAGAGTCTGCAGCTGGCGATTGGCCAGCACTCCATAGGGCTTCCCGCCCACCTGGCTGGATAACACATGTAGATTGGGATACAAGCCATGCAAGCTTATGCCACATACAGGATCGATTCATGTACCCTGTGATGCCTGCAAACACCCAGTTCCCAAGCATGCAACTTACAGGAAGCCTTCCACTGTGGTGTTAAGTTGCTGAAGTTCATTTGAAGCCTTCAATCTATAGCTAAAGAGCTACCTAGATGCCACTGTGCGGCTTAGACAATCCTGAATTGTTACTGGTTTGGAGAAGATTCTACATACAGATTCTTGGAGGTTATTCTTATTGATCTGTTCCATAAAGCCACCAGAAGTAATCCTGATGCCCAGTGGGTCACCAAGCCAGCTGCCCACACACACAGCACAATCTCTGGGCTGAGTCTGCATGCGAGCTGCAAGAGTTGGGCCTTGGAAAGGGCCACGTATACCACCACACTGGTGGATCCCACTGTGCAGCTTGCAGAAGGTGCAGTGCTCTCCTGCTTTACCATTACCACCAATGTAAGTAATGTTTGTAAAATTCCTATCTCATAAGCAGTTCAGGATGGTGAAACAAAATATAGCATGAAGATAACATCTGGGTTATCTTTACACGGAAAGATAAACAGCCCTTTACACAGAAACATCGCAATTTGGTTGGGAATTTTTTTGTATGTGGATTATTTAACTGTGCTATGTGATACAATTCGTTTGCCTAGGAATTCTTTAGTGTGCTTTAGAAGTCTTCATGCCAACCTACAGAAACACAAAAATGTTAATAACAAAAAGCAAACATCTGTTAAAGTACGCTTGAGTAACAGGTGATGTTGTTGGTGATAAGACAACACATTAGTTTTTTAACTTAAAAGTATTTATGGATATTGGATCATCTTTACTTATCTCATTTAAAATAGATTTTTCAACCAAGAGTACACTCTGGGAGGCCTGAGGCAGGAGGATTTTGAGATCAAATCCAGATGAAGCAATTTAGGGAGATCCTGTCACAGCAAACAAGACAATAACAACGAAACCTGTGGATGTAGCTCAGTGAGAAGGCCCTAGATTCAGTCCCCAGTACTAGGGGTTGTGATGAGAGTCTTGGCTCCTTTTGATTTACATAAATTGATTTGAATTTTCTAAAAGTAAATTGATACTCATTAAGCAATTGGGTATTCCTTATGTAGAATTTTGCAAGACTCCAATAAATGTTGGTGCTTTACCCGAAACAAATAAACTGAATACTTACTGATACAATGATTTGCAAAGCAGTTAAGGACACTGATCCCTGAGACATGGGAAACAAGGAAAGCAAGCACTACAATTGTCCCTGCTCTTAGTACATAGTTAGGAAGGGAGGATCCAAGTGGGATACAGCTGTCCCCTTGACTGGACAAAATGAAGCTTGGGTGCCCCAGAGGAAGAGCAGGAGTGAGGCAGAGAGAGGGAGAGAGACAGAGAGACAGAGAGCTAGCGGGCTTATCGTGTGCTATAGAAATCTGCAAAGCACTGCTCAGCATGTGGGAAATCACCCAAGGCCTAGGAAAGCACCCCTGCAGATTACTAGGAGGAATATACATTGGAACTCACATAGGCTGAGCATAATTTCTGTCACTCCATCAAGAATAAAAAATTCTCATAATTTACCTTCAAGCAGATAGAAGCCTTTTGTTTCAACAATGAGACATAATTTCTTTTGAATTCTTCCAGTTTTACCTAACAGTGCTTAAAAGAATCAAAGCATATCATAATTAAATGCTTTTAACTAAAGATAAAGAGAAAAATGTAAGATTCTTACAATATATGTAGTGTAATACTCTCTAAAAGAATACTTGGATAAGTTACAAATATAAGCTATAACTCTGTTATTAAAATAACAGATATTGATAATAAGTCTATAAGTGAGATAAAATGGAATCCTAAAAATACTCATTTGCTCCAAAAAAAGGTATAGAAACAAAAAGAAAATAGAAACAAGGTACCTGTAGATAATTAGAAAACAGGAAAACAGACAGCCATCTCAAAAACGAGATTAAATGCAAGTGCTCTAAGTACCACCTTAAAGTGAGCGAGGCAGTGCATGCCTGTGGTAAGAGCAACTTGGGACGTGGAACTGGGAGGACCACTTCAGCCCAAACTTTCAAGTCCAGCCTGGGCAGCATAGTCATAGCCCATCTCAATCAGTCAATCAATGAATCATTCTCCAACCAACTGAAAGACAGGACTTCTCAAATTGTATAAAAGTAGCCAACTATGTGCTTCCTACAAGAATCTACCTAAAAGACAAAAATAGGGTAACACTATTTTTTAAAGAGCAGTGATGCTTCTATTTAAAGAGAAAGTAAACTTTAAAACAAAGTATATGATCACAGGGTAAAGGGATACTTCATAATGATAAAGAAGTCAGTTAATGAAGATAACACATTAGTTCCAAATGTTTATGTCCCTGGTTACAGAACCTCAAAATATACTAAGCAAAGTTGATAGAACGATACCCAGATGAGATAAACACACAGTTTTAGCTGGAGATTTCAACAGCCTTTTTGCAGTAATTGAGAGGAGTACAAAGTATTATCAAATACAAAGATGTACCTGTGATAACCAGCCTATGCTAATTGGCTTTTATGAAAAAGCAGCAATAACAAACTTCGTTTCCAAGAGAATAACCAGCTCACTTTCATGTGCACACAAACCATTTCTACAGCAATCCATATCCTGAGCCATAAAGCGCCAATATTTTAAAGGATTTATACCATAATAAGTGTTCTCTGACAAAAATGGAATTAAAATAGAAATCAGTAACCACAAGATATTTATAAAAATCTCCACATATTTGGAACCTAACTCAAATAACCACAAGTGTCAAAGGGGAATATTTAGGATTTTTTGAACTACATGCAAGGTTAGGCGAAGTAGGCAAAAATTGTGGAGTGCACTGGGGCAGTACTTCAGTTTTACAGCAATGAATGTCTATATTGGAAAAGAAGAAAGGTTTCAGTAATCTCAGCTCACACCTTACAACTAGAATAAGAATTATTCTAGTCAGTGTGGCTGTTTACTAGAGCTCATGTTTACCCCATGGTGCCCAGGGTTCAGTATCCAGCACCGCATTAAAAAAGAAGATCTAGAATAAGCATCAAACTAGAAATCATTTGGAGAAAAATCAATGAAACTTTAGTTTCTTCCAGTACATAATCATTTTTTAAAAAGATAATTGGGCCTGTTGGTATAACTCAGTGGTAGAGTACTTAGTACCTAGTATGCATAAGGCCCTGAGTTCAATCCCTAAAACTGCAAAAAGTGAGAAGCGGGAGGGAGAGAAAGAGGGAGAGAAAAGGAAGACAAGGGAGGAGGAGGAGGAAAGAAGAGAGAGAGAGAAAACATTTGATTTCATAAAAATCAGAAATGTCAGCGCGGCATGCTGGCAAATGCCTATAATTCCAGTACTCGGGAGGCTGAGGCAAGAGTGTTGCTGTGAATTTGAGACCAGCCTGGGCTACAAGGTGAATTCAAGGCCAGCCTGAACTGCATAGTAACCCTGTCTCAGAAGGACCCCCCCAAAAAAGTTAATTCTAATGATTCAACATTATTAATGAAATGTCACACATCTTTATCGGGAAAGCATTTTTTTATGTGTCTGGTGAGAAAATTCGGTATTTGTTAGCAGTTTTGAAATTGCTAGATAGTAACTTGGTACTTATTGTTAATTGGTTCAGGGAGGTGGGAGAAGTTTCAAAAAAAGACAAGTACCAAACAAATGACCCTGCCTGGAAAGGCAGCAGGTCACAGGGCCGTCAGCTCTGAGTTCTAGCTTGTGCATCAAGTACCAAACAAGTACTGGGACAAAATGTTTGCATCAAAATGCATTGAGTGCCAAGCGTGACTAGTTTCAAAGCAGCACAGCACCAGGGCCTGACTCTGCGTCCTAAACACGTCACCATGCTGAGTCTGCGTCTGATCTGACGTGGTGCGCGTTTTCTGATCACAGACAGTGGGTTCCACCCATGCAGTCAAAGCTGTGTTTCCCTTCACCTACGTCTTCTCCCTCCAGCCCCATCGCGTGGTAGTTTTGGATTCCACGTGTTAGATCATGTAGTATTTATACTCGTGTGCCTGGCTTCCTGCACTCCGGGTAACGTCTCCATGTTCATCCATGATGTTGCAAATGACTAGAGTAAATGTGTGTGTCTGCGTGCACGTATATACACATACACATATACACACGTATACATATACACATACACACGTGTACACATATGTACACATATACATACATATATACACATACATATTTTCATATATATTCAAATATACAGAGAGAGAGAGTGATTCCTTAACAGTCATTCACAATTCCTATTGTGAGTTGCACTGCAGTGAAGATGAGTATACAGGTATCTCTTAAACATACTAATTTCGTCTTTTAGATGTACACTTAGCAGCAGGATTACTGATGTCCGTGTGTTTAAAATAAGTATGACCCGAGTATGATTTCACAAGTTATGTGGCTTAATCCTATACAAGAGATTCTTTATTTTTTATAGTCTTCAAAAGGGGGGAAAATAAACTGAACGAAACTACTGACAGAGAGAACGTTAGCTGCATCCCTGGTTTTCTTTTATTTTTGCTCATTGACACATATTTTAGTTTTATTTCATGATAGCAAAAGTTAGAAACAAATCCAGCCCTTGAGAAGCCAAATTGCCTTTCCCATGTTGGCAGTGATTTGCTTTCTTTGGGATAGGCTGAAAATTGTGCAATAAATTTGATGATGCTTTCAATCTTTTACTTTAAAAATGGACAAATTATCCAAACAGATTTCACTAAAGAAGTATACATGGCAAGAAAAATCACATGCAAAGATGTACAGTAGCTTTAACCTTTAGAGAAATGCAGATTAAAACCACAATGAGGTATCACTACGCATTTATTAAATTCTTTAAAATTAAAGGTACTAGCTAGGTGTGGTGGTGCATGCCTATAATTGGGGGGTGGAGGCAGGAGGATCACTGTGAGTTCAGTGCCAGCTTGGGTTACAAAGTGAATTTAAGGCCAATATGCATGGTGAGACCCAGTCTCAAGGAAAAACAAAAGCAGAAAAAAAAATTAAAGATACTGACTGTAACAACTCTTATCAAGGAAATTTAGCAACTGAAACTCTCATACAGTAATATTGAAAATATTGAACTGTACATTTTGAAATACAGTTTGAGAGGTTTTTTTTTTTAACTTTTTGTGTTTTACTTGTGGTTTTTTTGGTGGTGGGGATTGAACCCAGCACTTCACACATGCTAATAAGCACATGCTGTACCTCTAAGCTATCCTCCCAGCCTCAGCAGTTTCTTAAAGTGTCAAACATTCACCTATCATATGAACCAGCCATTATATTCTTAAATATTTAGCCAAGAGAAATAAAAGCATTTGTTTATACAAGGAATTATATGGAAGTGTGATGTCACCTATATTTGTAGTAGCCACTCACTGGAAGCAATCCAGATTTCTATCAGCAAGATAAGTGATTAAATGGAATATTATGCAACAATAAAAAGAAATGAAATTTTTTTTATACTAATGCTTGATCCCAGTGCTTTGCCTATGCTAGGTAAACACTATACCACTGAGCTATGTGCCCAGCCCGGGAATGAACTTTTGCTAAGTACAGTAATATGGGTGGGTCACAAATAATTAAGGAGATAGATCAATACATAAAATTCAGTTGCTCTAGAAGGTGCTAACTAATCTATTGTAATAGAAAGGAATGAGTAGTTTCCTGGATATAGAGGCTAAAATGTGTAATCGAGTGGCCTAATGATACCTTTGGCTCTGATATTAGGTCAAAACTTGTAAGTTGTACACTTTCAATATACATTTCCTTGTCTGTGACCTGAAGTATTACATTCTCAAGGATGGTGGTTTTTTACTTTCATTCTAAATTCTGTTCACCATTGCTATTTTGAGATGTTTGGCTTAATGTATCGGTGAATCCAGTAGCTCATTCCCCTGGAAGTTAGTGACTAGCTATTGTATCTGACTTGCTTCTAAAACCAGCACTGTTTAATGAGAGAACTAAAGCCACAGAATTTTGATGATGGACTAAACAAATAGCATAGGTATGTTACATAAAAATGTATTACAGCTGCTAATCTTCTGTGCATTCTGTCATAAAAAGAATTTTGTTTTTGAATGTGTGGGTTGGTATTTTACTTAGAACTCTTCAAATACAGATTTAATCCAGCTTGTACCTTTCTGAATTTGCAGCGACTGATTTGGTGAGCTGTGCATACCTAATCTGTTATTTTATTCTATGGAAATTTTGCTTGGATGTTATATTTCAAAATCTGTATTGCAAAATCTTTTATCCTTTTATTGCTTGAGTACTTTAAGCCTGAGACATAAAAAGGAAGACTATCAGTGAAAATCAATTGAAATGTAGTTAGACAAAGACCTGATGTACGCAGCAGAGGGCTTAGCTGCAGCTCAGTGTAATCAATTAGGGCTGTGCAGCTGCATGCAGAGTTTCACGCAGCCAATCACTTTTCACACATTTCCTCCATTAGCTTGACGAGGGTTCTTCTCTTTTTTTTTTTTAATGTGAATTATGATGAATGAGATTGTTGTTATGAATGTAGAGATGGATCATTATCCCACAGGAACCCGGCCATGCTGGTGGTTCGTGATTAGCGGTATCTGCTGCTACTATCAATGAAGTACAGATTTATCTGTCTCAAGCTGTGATTGGGAAGCTGTAGTCATTGTTATCTAATTTGTTGTTATCTAATTCATTTAACAATGTTACAATACAAATTTATTACAAAGCAAAATTGTTTTTGTTCATCTGGGTAATTTGCATAATTTTTAAAATTAGTTGTGAGATAAAGAAATATAATTTGTCAAAGGTAGGATTTTTCATGGCTCAAAATCTAACGTCTCTCCGGAATTAGTATCACCAGTTTTAGCATCCTGGGTGTAGTTCTTCAGGTTGTCCAAAAAAGTACAGCTGATGCCTTTTTTGTTTGTTTTAGTATTAGTATCAGGAATTGAACCCAGGGCCTTGCACTTGCCAGGCAAGTGCTGAACCGCTGAGCTACCTCCCCGGCCCAAAGTACAGCTCAAGAATGAAATTTGGCTCCCATATAAGAACAGGCTGAAACTTTAAGCAATAATAAGCATCAGTTTACTGCAGAAGCCCTACAGTTGTTACAGTCTTTGAAAGGATGTGATTGTTTTTCTGAGCTCAGTGCATTCAAGAGACAGGAGGGAGTTAATTGGATTGTGTTTAATGCACTGCGTGACTTAGATGCCATTACTAGGTAAATTGCACCAGTCAGTCAAACCTTAGCATATTGTAGTTTTTAAAAAATCAGTCTTTCCAAAACTTCTACCCAGGTAGATTAGTTGAAAATGTCCAGCTAGACACAGTTACTGACTTTTAATCGAACTTGTTTTTCTTTGCCTTTAAAATTTATTGTGTTGTTTCTGTATCAGACACCTATTGTCACAGAAAATGGCTCTGTCCCCTTCAACCTAGAGTTACTGCCTATAGTACTGCACCCTCCTAGATGTCAGGACATAGGTAGGAAATTTTCACTGTCTCCAGGTGTGGAGAGTTTTAAGTCTATGTGGAAAGGTGGGAATTGTTGCCTGCCAGCGCCAAACGCCAGTAAAGATCCCTGGTAGAGACACTGTTCTTGAAATGGAAGCAGCACAGTCTTTGAGGCCCATTGATGAAAAGACCTCTGTTCTCAGGCTATCGGACTGAGGGAGGAGTGTTCAGTGCTAAAAGAGTTAATAAACACCAAGAGCTGTGCTCATCTTGTAGCTTTAGTGCGGCTTAATCTGTAAGCTTGATTACCTCCTAACCCTCTATCTCGTGTCTCTCCCTTCCAGCACCGTAGGGCTTGGTGGTGGTATTAGTGGCATTTTGCCCATCATTGGCTTTAGGGAAATTATTTTACAAGAAAGAAAAGCGGAAAGATTCGCTCTGTCTGCTGTGTGTGGTCATTAACACAATAATAACCTTATGGACTCCACAGGGCAGAAGGGGATGTCTGTCCTTACTAGAAAACTGAAGGTGAAATGTCACTTGTGCTTTTCTGTTGGTTTGTTTTTGGCAGCTGCTTTGTTCCCAGCCTGTTGGCGTCATCACCTGGTAGGACTCAGGTTAGAAACCTTAATCACTCCTCAGTTGTATGGCATGAAGAGCTCTGGATATTCTCCGTGATATTTCATGAAAGTACATCCTCGAACAGTAGCTATCTAGGTTTGTGGGGTTTTTTTAAAGGCACGCACAGAGATTTGCTGTGTAATTAATTCTCAGTATTGAGATATTTGAGAGTCTGAGACCAGATTGAGTGCTGTGTTTTGCCAAACATCATTAAGTCATTAGTGTAGAGGACTTGTGAAGGACCGATTAAAAGCTCAAAGAAGCCCTTGCACATTTTTATATTAATCCCAAGAGCTTTCCAATAGTCCCTTTTCTTTTTCTAATGAGAAGTCTGAGAATATGGTGCATTATTTCATTTTTTAAACTCTTGGAAGGTAAACAAAGACAGAAAATGATTATAGCTATGGATGAGAGATTAAACCATCCAGCCAAGAAACTGCAATAAACAAGTAAATATTGCAATATATTTTAAATTGGGAGCATTAGGCAGAAATAATGGGGCTTAAATTTTGTCTTAGCTTAGGCAAAGGAGGTGAGCGAAGCAGTGAGAGTGGCCCTCGGGGTCCCTCAGAGGTAATTGTCAGGTCAGCTGAAGAACAGGGATACCCTAGAAGTATGAGGAAACAGTTCAGGGCTTGATAGCGAGCGGTGGCTAAAGCTTCCTGCCTTGATCAGAGAGCACTGACCCCAGCCGTGGCCGTACAGTGAGACGGAAATCTGCAGGCAGACCTCACAGGTAGCTCATGGCATTTTCAGCAGTGGGCTTTGTGCTTTGCGCAGAGGGAGAACAAAGTTACCCTATCCCTGTAGCCATGAAGTGATAGGGAGATAAGATGATGGTGTAGAGCCAGCCAGAGGGTAGAGCATAAGCTCTGTGAGGGTAGGGCCTTAGCTTTTACCATTGAATCCCTAGCTCTTGGAATGACTGTTAGCAAATCAGGACAAATTTGATAAGATTTTTAGTTCATTAATGGCAGTTCATGTGACCATCAAGGGATAAGAGAGAGTTAGGTCCCTGCCTAAATCCACACTTACATATATGGTAAGGCCTGAAACTCACAAGCCCATCTGTAGTAGCCACATGTAGTATTCTAAGCAGACCAGAGCAAGAAATGGAATTGCTGCTAGGCATGGTGCCTATAATCCTAGCACTTGGGAGGCTGAGGCAGGAGGGTTGCTATGATTTTGAGGACAGCCTGGGCCACATAGTGGGTTCAAGACCAGGCTGAACTACATAGAAAGACTATCTCAGACAGAGGTAGAGAGAGAAAAAGTTACCATGACATAATTATAAAATTATGTATGTATATATATAAAATGTATATGTATATATGTTTTTCTAAACAAATTTTCCAAACAAAATGGTTGTATTCCCTAGACAGAGTTTCACCTAGCCATTGACTTTTCACACATTTTCTCCATTACCTTGACTAGGGTTCTTCTTTTTTTTAATGTGAATTATAACAAAAATTTTGGTATTACTCATACAACCTCCCCAGAATCTGTTGGTGTTGGGTTTTTTTGTTTGTTTGTTTTGTTTTTGCACATTTGCCAATCTTGAGCAAAAAGTTTTTGTTGTTATTTGCCTGAGTTCCCTTTTTAACATGGGGTCTTGCTGCACTGACCAAGCTTGCCTTGAACTCCTGGTCCAACAGCATCCTCCTGCTTCAACCTCCCCACAGCTGAGACTACAGGTACACGCTGCTACACCTGGCTTGCATTTGTTGTTCATTTTTTTATTTGGCAGATTGTCTCTTTCTTATTTGTTAAATTTATTAGTACCCAGAATATAAGTATATATTACCATATATGTTGCAAGTATCTTCTGAGTTTTTTTTCTGAGTTTTGTTCTTGACAAAGGACTCAGTGTAGTGTCTTTTGTTATGTTAAAAATGTTAAACCTTTTAGTGTTTTCATTTGCCATTTCTCTTCCAAAAAGCCTCCCTGTCTTGAACATACTGAAATTCACCTTCATTTTCCTTTATTTCATTCTCCCAGCTGTTAGTGAACACGAAGAATAGATTCTGGAAAGTATTTTCTGGCAGTTGATATTGTGAGGGCGTAACTCTGCTTCTGTCACTCTGCTGTCTACAGAGATATATCTTTAGAGATAAGAATCCTCTCTGAAGTCAGAGTAGGTGCAAGCTCTTCGTTGTGGGAAGCGCATAAGATGAATCAGAAGTCAGGAACTTCGTGGTTGCTCAGTGTTCATTCACAACATGAAAAGTCTGTAATCTTGCATTGTTTGTGAGATTTGAAATGTTCTCCCTTAATGCCTATTTTAGGTTTTTAAAGCATCTTAAAATGTATCAGTAAAATGAATTAAAGAAAACAATATTTGTGAGAGGCGTGTAAGCAGGCTATAGCTATACTTCTAGCTTGCTTGTTAGGGGGAGGGATGGATTATGAGTGTGTGAGAGCCTCCCGGTAACTTTCTATGTGAAGTATTCTAAGTGTGTAGAAATAATAGCGTCATAACCGCCATTGCTCATCATGCACCTTTAACACATCAGTCCATGACCATGTTTATTTCATCCTTATCTCCCTAACCTGACTCCTTGTTGATGTTTTAACAGCTTTATTTAGGTACAATAATGTATAGACCATACAACTGACTGATTTTAAGTGTATAATTAAACAGTTTAAAAATAAATTCATGAAGTTGTATGGCAAACACAGCAGTTTTTGAACGTTTCTGTTACCCTGCACCCTGTAGCCCCTGCCCTCAACAGTGAATCCCTGCTCCTGCCCCTCATTGGCCCTAGCCAATCATTAAGCTGATTTTGTCACTGTATTTGTCATTCTGGACAACTTCCAAACATTTTATATACATGGCATCATACCTATGATATTTTGTTAATAGAAGAACCCTCTTTCAAGGTCCTCGTACTGTTACTGCCAAGGATTGAGTACCATTTCCCCATTTTTAGTGTATGTTTATAGAGCACCATAAATACGTTCTTCTGGGGAGTTGGTAGCTATCCATGAATAGGGACAGAGATGCTATGGTGTTGGGAAAGGGGACCCAGGGATGGAGAGACGCGGAAGAGACAGTGGGGAAGAGAAGTCGAGAGGATTGAAAAAGCTGAAAATCAGTTTTGAAAAATTGCAGTTATAGCTTCCCAAGAAGAAATCCCCTTTCATTTTAAAATGTATAGTTTCTTGCTTTTATGGAAAAATAACTACTTTCAGACTTGCTGTTCAGTGTCACTTGCCAAGCTGTCTACCACCAGAAAATTCATTATCAAGAGCTTATTAGAATAAAGGCTTAAGTCTGGTCTTAAGTATGTTTTTAGGCAAGTGTGTTTTCAACTCTTTGTTGTATCCTAAGCTCAATTCCTGGTACCAGAAAAAGGAAAGGAAAAAAAAAGATAAAAAAAAAGGCCCCTTAAAAGAAAAAAGCCCGGGCTGGAGGTACAGCTCAGTGGGATAAGTGCTTGCCGCTAAGCACTAAGGCCCTGAGTTCGATCCCCGGTCCCGGAAAAAAAAAAAAAAAAAAAAGAAAAAAGTCCACCTGTTGTTTTAAATTAGTAAAAGTATTTACCCTTATCGCTGTAGTTCATTTTACTTAATAATTTTGATGTATATAATTTTAAATTAAATATATTGTTTTCATTTATATTATGCTTCAAGGTAAATGTTGTGCACTGGACACATAAACGTTTGTTACATTTTTCTACATGACTTTTGCTAAGCTGTTTAAAATGGCCCAATAGCAATTGGGCATGGTGGCACACCCCTGTAACCCTAGCACCCAAGAGGCTGAGGCAGGAGGATTGCCACGAGTGTGAGGCTATCCTGGGCTACATAGTGAGTTCAAGGCCAGCCTGAACTGCATAGTTCAATAGCTTAGCACTGATTGCTTTCTAGTGTTCCTGAGTGTGAGAAAGCTGGCATGTAGTTTATGAAGATACTACTGTGTTCATAAAAGCTTTATATAGACAAGCATTTTAGAGTTCTTGGCTGTCTACTTATTTATTGGTTTTTTTGAGATGGACTCTGATTATGTAGTTCAGGCTGACTTTGAACTCACTATGTAGCCCAGGCTGGCCTCCAGTTCGTGGTGATCCTTCTGCCTCGGCCTCCTGAGTGCTCGGATTATAGGCATGTGCCACTATGCCTGGCTCTCTTGGCTATTAATTTAACGTTAATAAAGCAACAAAAAAATTAACCACTCTATGCATTAAGATGCTTGGGAAAATGTTGGGGCACAATGTATGATATTCCATGAATGTAAAAATAAAAAGGCTAAATGTGTGGATTAATGAAATAAAAACTGATTCATTAACAGTGTAGTGGGCAGTACTGTGGAGAGGTGGAAAGACGAAGACATTTGTAGTCATGTGCCTAGGATCAGGAAGATGCTAAACGCTTCTCCGCTAGCGCTCAGTGGCTTGAGCCTTTCCAGAGCCAATGTGGTATGGAAAATGTTGAATTGAAGACAAGGTGCTTCTACAAATGCGGAAGAATTTTTAAAATACTTGTTCAGGAAGTTTTGTGCATTGGTGATATGGTAGGCAATGAGGCACATTCTTGCTGAGTGAAAATCCGAGCGAAGGGTTAGAAGGAAAATGTTATAAGGAAGAATAGTTTTTAGTTTATTCATTGGCTTGTGTTTAGTGCTGGTGAGATGCTGGAAGTAGATCTGTGTCATGTAAATGCCACTTCAGTTGACAAACATATTGCGGCCAGAGGGCCGACGGACCCTAACCCAGTTTCCCATAGAAAATTTAGGTATGGGGCTGGAGATATAGCTCAGTAGAATAAGCGCCTGCCTAGCAAGCGCAGGGTCCTGAGTTCGATCCCCAGTACCACACAAAAAAAAAAAAGAAAAAAAAAAAGAAAATTTAGGTATAACAATAACAAGAATGGGCTGTATTCAACAGAAGAATTTTGTGCAAAATACGGGAAAAACATCATATCTCAATAATGAGAAACAGCTCGATTATAAAGTGAGCATTACAGAAGCTTTAAAAATTAAACAATGAGCCAGGCGTGGTGGTGCTCGCCTATAATCCTGGCACTAGGGAGGCTGAGGCAGGAGGATTGATGTGAGTTCAAGACCAGCCTGGGCTACAAAGTGAGCTCAAGGCCAGCCTGAACTGCATAGTAAGACCTTGTCTCAAAAAGACCCCCCCCCAAAATTAATTAATTAATTTAAAAGTACATGAAGTGATGCTTGGTCATTAGTCATTGGGAAATGAAGTTAGGTACCACTAGAATGGCTAAAATGAAAAAATGCTAACAACGTCAAGAGTTGGTAAGGCCACAAAGAATCTAGGAAACTTAACACACTGTTAGGAGTGCAAGGTGATATGCTCCCTTTTTAAAACACTTGGGTAGTTTGTAATACAGTTAGCATATAGTTCAGTCATTCCACTTTTAGATACTTGTCCAGGAGAAACAACACTGTATATGTACACAAAGCTTCTACCTGAATGTGCATGCCAGCCTCATTTGTAATTGCCAAAAGAACCCCCAAAAACAAAACTGAAAATGGAGTGTTCATCAGTTGAAGGATAAGCAAACTGTGTTATCCCCTTACTGAGCAGTAAAAGGGAATGAACTACCGATACACCCCACAATAGGGGTTAATTTCCGAAGCACTGCACTAAGTGAAAAGAGACTCAAAGACTGTAGAATGTGTGATTTCATTCTAGAAGAAGCTGTGCTAGAGAGGTCCAGTGCAGATCTGTGCTTCCCTGAAGCCAGACTTGAGAAAGAGATGAACTTCAGAGGGGCATAAGAGGACGTGTTGGAGTGACAGAAATATTCTGTATCACGTGGAGATGACTGCATGCCGCATGCATTTAAAAAGTCATCATACTCAGCGCTTAAGTGGGTGGGCTGAGGCCACTGTACAGTGACAGAAACTGCAGGCCAGCATAAAACTTGTGCTTGCTTTTCCAACTTAAAAATAAGAGAAATTTAATTTTAATTGCATTCATGAACCTTTACCTCAGCAGAAGATATGGGTTATCTCCATATGAGGCAGTAATAATTAAAAATTTTCCTCCTTTGCATTGCTAATGGGCTAGTGGTTTCACTACTTATCCATATTCCACTGTGTTCCTCTCCTCCATGACCATGCTGTGACCTCCCAGAACAAAAGTTAGAGATCGGAAGTAACGGACTGACGATTGCAGTGGCTGATGCACTCTGGTTTAAATAGAAGTGTCCTCGGTTAAAATATGGTTCATTCATCGGTCAGACTGTCCTTATTTCCTTTAATTGAATTAAGATAGACAAATGAGAGATGTGTGCAAGACAGAAAACCCTTTCACAAATCACTCTTGTCCTCCCTCTGAGTGTAAAACGAATCAATTAAAAGCATGTCAGAGCATCATTTACTCTTGAGCAACTTCAGCTAGGAAATATTTTGTGAAAATAGAAATTTTGAGCCACCAATTGGTAAGCTTTTACAGTTTAAAGATATTTGAATGTTATCGCTAAGAATTGTGGATTATTTTATTTTATATGCTTTTGTTTGGCTACAATTACAATTTTATGCTTAAAATCCTTCATTGTTTTCATGTCATCTTCAGGTTGGACATACCAAATAATAAGAAAATACACACTTCACAGGTATTTATGCACAGATCGGTTTACTGAGTTGTGTTCCCTGTGGACAGGTGTGAGAATGGGATAGAAGAGAAAATACAGTTTTTACTTCTTGACCTAATACCTAAGTGCTTTAAAAATACAGTGTCCTTCCTCTTGCTAGTGTATTTAACTAATGTTTAATGTACTATAGCTTATGTATGGATTCGTGTACATTCTGTAAGACAATTTTTCACCTGGCTGTTAAAATTAGTTGTCTGCCCCTATCCTGTATCTTGCCTCTTTTCACTAGTACACACATGCAGATTTGTATTGCTTCGGTTGGAGTCTGCTTTCTGTTTATAATTCATACCTTTTCACATGTGAGTGTTTTTCATCAGCTTTCTCAACTTATGGTCCTATTTGTGCTCATAGTTTGTTCTGTGTGGACATGTAACTAGTTTTCCAAAAATATTTTATGCAGTATACATTGGGGTGGAAAGAAAATGAAGCAGCTTTGTGTATTTAAACTTCCAAAAATATTGAAGTACTTTTGAGATTTACATTTTGATTTTCATATAATCAACTTGCCCACACAAACCAACTCTTAAGATTTCAGCTGTTACCAGGGACATCAGGATAGACCCTTCGCCAAGAGATCTTAAGAACTCACTCAAAATACTCTGAACACCAGCCATGTAGCTCTGGACTTCGTGTCTCTGATGTGTGTTCTGTGCCAAATTTCTGATCTGTCTATGAAAGTCTCTTATCATTTCTCCTTTCATGTGGACCAAGCCAATAAAAGAGATTGTTGATGGGAGTTACTGATCACCAACATAGTTGTCCTTGTTCTTCTCTTAGTTTTATGTTGTCTACTCTATTTTCCTCTTTAAATTCCTAGAGTTGAAAAGAGTAACTTCCCTCATAATAACTTAATAGAATTTGAAAAAGTAGGACAGGAAACTGCAATTATTGGCAAACACGTTTAGGATTATTTATTGATAATTCTGCTCCTTGGCAGTAAAGTGTGTGTCACTTGCCATTAGCAGTAACAATTTCAGCACATTATGTTGTCTTTTTATTTACTCTGGTGGCAACATGTTTCTGAACAGGGCCACTGGCTATGGGTCAGGAGGTCAGGCTTTGAGGTTAAGAGTAGATGGGATCATATGCTATTAACCTAAGATTAGCAGCTAAGGTTTGTGGGTTTGTTGTTGCTATTGTTTTCTTTTTCCCTTTTTTTTCTTTAATAGATTTTGTCCTGTTGATGTAAATTTGGGGAAAAGTTCCCTTTTCTGATCTGCATTTCATTTATTTAATTTATCATTTATATGGTTTCTTTTCTGCAGGGGGAATCACAAATTCAAACCCAACCTGGGCAATTTAACAACTTAGCAAAACCCTAAAATTTTTAAATTTCAAAATTTAAAAAGAAAAGAAATGAAAGAGAAGGGCGAGGAGTTGGGGATATAATTCAGTGCTTGGGTCCTAAGTTCAATCTCCAGTATTGGGAAAAGAAAAGAAAAAACAAACCAATAAACAATAAAGACCCTTTCTTTCTATCCCCAGTCCTAGCCCATGAAGTACTGTTAACTTCTTCTAAGATGTAAAAAGTGATCTGATTTTAATATCCATTCTCAGCATAGAAATACAGTTAGTATTTCTCGTTGTTCTGCACTTAGGGATACCCTCCACCCCCACATTCACATACCAGATAACCAGCACGCGGCAGAGCTTGAGGGCTGTGAGATCTGTCTTCCCCCGAGGTGGTGTTTCTCCTCACTGTTCTTGCTATTAGACTGTTTCCAACTTTCAATGTAGCAACTTTTGCTGTTGATGTTTAAGGACCTACTAATTGTTTCCCTGATATCTGAAACATGTCAGTTCTCTGCAATAAAAGTATCACCCCTTGCGATATCATTTCATCAGTGACAGTTGTGTATATATAAAGGGATTCCTTGTAACAAGTATTCCCTGTGTCATTTCCTCACAAAAGAATTTCTGCACAATCTCCTTTTAAGTCCTGGAGTAGGCCATAAGCCTAAGAACTAAATGTCTTTTAAGATTTTTATATTAAATTTTTCCTTTAAACCTTGGCTAGTTTGACTAGTAGGAGATTTTACATATCTTTAAAAATTGTTGGGCATGTTGACACATACCCATGACCCAGTACTCTGGAAGGCTGAGGCAGGAAGATCGAAAGGTTGAGCCCAACTTAGTAAAACTCTATGTCAAATAGAAATAAAGGGTTGGGGATACAGCTCATTGTCAAGGCCCTTGGTTCAGTTCCCAGTACTGCATTAAAACAAAAAGAGATTGGCACTTGGGAGGCTGAGGCAGGAGGATCACTGCAAGTCTGAGGCTAGGCTGAACTGTATAATGAGACCCTATCTCAAAAAAAAAAAAAAATTGTTACTGGTACTTCTCTTTCTTTTGCCCCAAATCTTAGCAGCAGATTTTTAGCTTGTAGATAAATATTTAATAAATACATTATGGATGCAAAGCACAAGTAAAAAAGGTGCCAGGCAAGCGTTCTACCCCTGAAGTGTACCCCCAGTACCCCTAAAATGTTTAAGTGTGTTGAACCTAAGCTCTAGATTAAAACTTAACTTGCATTTCAAATACTACTATACTGTAAAGAAATTATAAAAAACAAAATACAAGGTAGTCGTACTACCAGTTTTTCCTTGTTTATTCAAAAGAAAGTTTTGTGCTAATATCATTTGGAGAATTTTTAAGCCCATATCTTATGCTCTGATTAACTACTTTAAAAATAACAATGCCCAATGTATTAACTGTTGCTATTTTCCTATTATTTTGTTACGAAATTTTGTTTTACTTTTTTCCATAAAATAAAAAAATATTAAATTAAGTTAAATTTTTAAAAAATAACACATTCCCAAGGGTATATAGGATGTGTGCTTGCAACTGAGGCAGGTAGGGAATTTTTACAGAAAGCTTTCTAAGAAGCACAACCCAGCACAGGGGCAGTAGCGATCCCAGTGGAGATGCTAAGTGTGGTTGAAGGTCCAGAGGCAAGACAAGGTGCCATATATTCACTGGACTCCTGGGAGGGGGACTTGGCCATCACGTAAAGTCACACTAGGGCGTTGGAAGGGACGGATCCGGAGCAGTATATGTGTTAGTTAAGGAGCTTGGACTTTAGCCTACAAAGAATAGAGAGAGGTTTTAGGCAGACCTGCAGTGACATGGGCTTGCATTTTAAATGCAACTTGGTAGCTGTAGGGATTGCAGATTTGAAGAAAGGTTAAGACTGGTGTCAGGGAGACCACTTAAAGTGTTGACCTGACCTAGGGCAGGGGTTAATGGAACTGAAAGGAGAAGAATGGAGAGGAGTAAAAGGTGAGAAATGTCTGTAAGTAAACATTGTCGGGATTGGCGGTGGGGCTGAGCATGAGGAAGAGCAGGAGTTTAATATAAATCCCAAGTTTTTGTTTTTGCTAGTTAAATGGAAAAAAGTCAAAGAAGCAGTTTACTGGGAGCTCAGTGCTGACTTTGATGTTTCTCTAAGACAGCTAAAGCCGGATCATCTTGGTCCTAAGTAAAAACTGGAGAGTTACCCACATACAACCTCAGGGGGTGAAAGGGAACAGAAGTAAGGTGAGAAATAGGCAGAGTCAGTACCCTGGAAATCAGCCAGATACACAGCCCCAAAGCCCGGCTTGTTCCAGGGGAGCTGTCAAAGGGGCAGGCCCTGAACCCAGAAGGTGCCCACCGCTGAAGTCATAAGGGACTGAGTTTCAGTCAGAAGTGTCGTTAAAAATAGAAGAGTATGCGGGGCGCGGTGGAGTGCACCTGTAGTACCAGCTGCTCAGGAGCGGGCGTGCCCCTGTAGTAGGAGTGGGAGCTTGAGCCTGGGTTCAAGGCCAGACTCTGTGATATATTGAGACCTCATCTCCTAAAATCCAGATTTGGAAATGGGTCAGAGATGGTGACAGAGTTAGCCGCGGGATTTAGTAACTAGCGTGCCACTTGAGGCCGAAGTAAGAGCAGCCTGAGTCCAGGGGTAAAGACGAACACCGCATCGCCACAAATTACAAAGCAAGTGGAAGTGAGCCGCGAAGTGAAAACAGGGACATTGGATGTCTCTTCTTAGTCCTTCACAAGAGAAAGATTGTTTTTCTAATAAAAAAAACTCATTGTCTGAAGAGAGTACGGAAATAACAGTGAGTCAGGAGAAAAGAGATCGGATGCCTCATGGGGGAGATCCTGGCCGCGCAGTAGTTTGGGTGGAGACCAGAAAATGAAGGCGCGATGCTCACATTTGTGTAATTGGGAGAAATAGCTATTAAAGGTGTGTGGGGCTGTATTGTGTATTTATCAGCAGTCAGTTGGAGCAGCGAGTTGATTGGCTCAAGCCCATGTCTTCTCCTTTCTCTTCCCTTCCATGCATTGAAGAGAATTGTTCTCCCTACCCCGCTGAGGTTTTACTGTTTACAGAGTCCTCTGTCAGTAAAAAACTTAATACCATAAAAATAAATGTGTCACTATTAACATTGTTCCAGTGATATTATTTTGGTATAACCTTTCACCTCTTTTGTGTGCGTCTGCTTTTTAAGTGACTATGTAGTATTGCATAATTTATTTAACCAGGCACTTATTAATGGATATTTTGTTTGTTCCTTTGCTTTTGTTTTTGCTATTGTTGGTTTGATGTTTCTGTTTTTTTTTTTACTTTTGTAAACAATTAATTCCTTGTACATTTGGTCCATTTATATTATTACTTCTTCCAGATAAATTTCTAGAAGTAAAGTTACTAGACCAATGAGCATGCATTTTATGAGGGCATTTGATATCTATGTACGAATGACTTGCCAAAGAGTTGTCGGGTTTACACTCCCATATATAAGAGAAGGACTTTTTCTGTACTCTCCTAACATGAGTATTACCATTCTTTTGTTTGTCAACCTGTATGCAAAAGTGGGTACCTTTTGCTATAAAATGGTCTTTCTTTGGTATCAGATATTTTCATGTCTTAATCATTTGAGAGAAGTATTTTGAATACTTTATTACTTAACATGATAAATTAATTACAGTGAAAAACTACGAGATAATTTGAATATAAGAAATGCTCAGCGTGGCTTCTGTATATAAGTATATGTGATGTAGCAATAGTTAAGCACTTTTGGCTTCATGGAAAATCATACATGAATAAAAACTTGGGGCGGGGAACTCATTCAGTAAAAATAGTCTTGTAAGTTCCCAGCTTGAGGCAACCTCCTTGCCAAATTAATAGTAGCACTAAACTTTTCAAAAAATTAAAAGAGATGAAAAAGAAAAATTTAGAAGACAGAGAAGCTCAAAAATGGAATAAATAGCCACATGTACTAAATAGGAACAGAAACAAAGGGTTGAGGGGTAGAGACTGTGTGACTCAGTGTCTGCAATACAGTGCAAATGGGTGGGATTTAGGCTTCTGCAGGGTTTGGGAGCCAACGTGGCCCATGTGGAGCCAAGCAGGGTCTTCAGAAGGACGTTAAAAGCGACTGCTGACTCCTGCCAGGAGCTGTGGCGGTCATGGAACACGGTGCCGATAGAAGTCAGAGAGAAGGACAGCTGAGTGGGGTGTCCCTGTCTTGTGCTCTGTTTTGGGCCATCTGCAGTGTCACTGCGGACCAGATCCCCTAGCTCCCTAATACAAGTTCAGACTCTTGAATGCAGTCCATGGCTTCCATGGAAGTCACCATTAGACAAAATGGTCTTATGGAGAAAATGAAGACTTCACCTTAATTCCTACTTAAGATGAGCCTCTAAATCAAACGTTACCATCCACATAATAAAGTCATACGTTAATACCAGGCAGAGCACACTACAAAGTACCAGGTAGGAGCTGAAATCATTTAGGTGGAAGGCAAATCTTTATATTTAAGAACCTCAAAAGGACAAAGTAATTTAAAAAATTATAAAGCCAGCAGAAATGAAAGAAGTAAATATGAAGAACAACTTCAAAGGATTAGCAGCGAAATGCTATGGACATTGAAATTTTTGTTGTATTTTGTTGGATCTAGAAAGTTTAAAACAAATTCAGACTCTATGTTTGGACAGTAGTTCAGTAAGGAAAAATCCCTCCAACATAAAAATGTAGAATAGTTTAGAAGCATGGAGTTTAGAATGTCAGTCTTGTAATAGTTCCACACTAGGAAAACAGAAGAGGGTGACGTCATATAATAAAGAATTTTCCAAAACTGAGGAGGTTTAGTCCTCATACTGAAAGTATGATGTGAGTATTGAGCAGAATAAATAAAATAAATTTGTATGTACTTTGTAATAGAATTGAAGACCATTGATTTCTTTTAAAGTTAGCGTAGAGAAAAGACATACTTCCTACCTAGGTATGAAAATTAGTATGAGGATTTCTTTTTGATGGCAATGGATGTCAGAAGGGAATGGGATGCCAAAATGATGAGCAAAAATAATTCTTATGATTCTATACCTAGCCAAAATTATCAGTCCTTTCACATAGTGGCATGAAATGTAGCTATAATCCCAGCACTCAGGAGGCTGAAGCAGGAGGATCGCTTCAAGTTTAAGGCCAACCTGGGTTACAAAGTGAGTTCAAGGCCAGCCTCAACTACATAGTGAAACCCTGCCTCAAGAAGACCAAAAAAAAAAAAAAAAAAAAAATTTACTGCTCTTATACTCTTGTTGAAGAAAATCTCTTTTTGTTTTTTGTGAGTGTGTGTTGGGTGTGTGCTTAGAGCAGGTTCTCACTATGTTGGGTAAGGTGACCTTGAACTTCTGGATTCATGCAGTTTCCACCTCAGCCTCTTTGAGTAGCTGGGGCTGTAGCTGTACACCGTCATGCCTAGGTGAAAATCTTTTAAAGATGTACTTCACCATGAAAATGTGAATGTAAATGGAAGGAGTGACATGCAAGATGCAGAATTATATTGGTAATTAACTTTAAATGGTATAATAATATTAATAGAATATCATTATCTTTCATTTTATCATTTACTAAATCCCAAACAATAATGATAAGATGATGTGGGGATATTCATTTGCAACTAAAGCGTGTATAGGACAAATATTTAGATACTGAGTAACATATGGAAATTTATAACTTACATGATAAAAATTTAAGGATAAGCCCTAATAGAAATACCCACTCCAGCTTCCAAACATACAGAGAAAAATTATTAGTGAAAACTATAAGCTCGATAAAAGGCCAAAAAGATCATACAAAAATATGATGGTAGGAAAAAGTCCTGATATATCATTAATCAAATTTAAGGCGCTATCATGCAGAATTTTTCATGTTTTATTTGAAAGAAAAGTAATGTGAAGATTGTGCCGTTAGTTTTACTCAATGGTAGGAAACGTTAAGGCGGGTTCTGCTGTAAGGAGCAAAGAGCTCTGTTTTCCTCACTGTTGCAAACATAGTGAGTCAGAAAAGGAAAATATTGCCATTCGCTTCACATGTTTTGTCATTAGTTAATCTCTGAGTTTATAGAGGACTTGAAGATCCCCTCAGTTGGTTCCCCTTGATGAACATTTCATTTTGAATGAAACCTGACTGAAATCCTGAGCTGCCCTTAAAGCAATTCCAGACCTCAAGCTAGCTAGAGGTTTTAAAGTTATATTAAGTATGTGACTCTTAAATTCATAAGCTGAATTTCCTTTTGGATTGTTTTGCAAAGATCGAAAATGCCTGTGTCAGGAAATGTCTTCACTTTCCATCTTGCAGCCCCCCTATTTGTCAGCTGCTCTGCTCTGACCTCTGAAATAGGGTTCACATTTTAATTGCGGTTATGTGTGGCAGTCTCCGTCTGCCATAGCCAGTCAGCCTGCAGGTCTGGCGACAGAGAAGGAAAGAACCTGATGCTGGCCTTCTTTTCAGCAAACCATCATGCTGCTTTCCTTTGACAATTAGACTTTCATAAGCTGTGGCAATAATGGAAAGGCCGTGCAGGTTGTCAAATATTATAAATCTTTGTCTTAGGTAGGGGTATCCCTTTCAGTGCTATTAATCAATTTGTTTTTTATATTTCTTCATTCTCACATGTTGTTAGTACTTGTGGAATTGATACAATGTATGAAAGTTGTGAACATTTGCTATTTATTTTCTTATTTCCGTATAACTGCAAATAATATATATAGGTTGTTGAGGATGAATCCTACTGGAATATTTGTTAAGCTCATCTCTCCCATCGTTGTGGATCCCCCAACTACAACTGTTTCTAAATTTGTTCATTCACTATTAGTGTATCAATGGATTAAACATATTTATTCTGGTTGGTAACGAGTATGAGGGGTGATCTCATTGGCTGTCGGTAGGAGTGAATGAGTATAGGCTGTAGTAAATGATCAAAAGCCCACACTGACACCTTTTGTCCTGTTCAGGCATAAGGGTCTAAATTTTTTTCCTTATCCACAGCCACATCAGAAGCATGGATATGTACTTTTAAAACTGAACATACAGCTTCTTTTTACCTCTCTTCTAATGATAAAAACCACGCGTCTGCCTAGGGAACTTTTCAGGTTCCTACACTTAAAGTCTCATTTGCTGCAGCCCGGACACTGTTGCTCTGACCCTAGCTGAAATGAATGTAGTCTGAACTACTGCGGAAAAGCTATTCCATAACATAGTGAATCTCAGAATTTATTTTTTCAACTGATACTTCCAGCTCTGGATTCTGTGACATTTGCCCAAAGGGAAACACCGGTCCCCTGGACTGCACTGTGCATCCATTGTCTGAACTGTCACAGGAATGGTGCGTAAAGCTGTTTGCATAGCGTGCTAACTCTATCAGGGTCAGTTCCAGTCTGTGGCCGCTAAAAATGAAAACCATGCCCCAGCCGGGACAAGAGCAGGGTCAACAGCTGGCAAAGGATATGGCAATCATTTATATAAATATGCTTTCTCAAGCCCACAAAAACAAAAAACCCCAACTCAACAGCTGGGAAGGGTTGGAAGTAGCCCCAAGGCTGGTTCGTCCCCTTCCAGATGGGGAGGTTAGACTGGGGCTAGCCAGGCTGCTCCACACAGACTTCCGATTTGCATTAGAAATGAAAAGGAGAGAGGAAAGGGAAAAGGAAGAAAGGCTATAAGCATGACTGCTCTGTTTTTCACCTAACTTAATCGAATAAGTGAGGACTTTCCGAGACGGAAGGCTTGCATTTATCGGTATTCACGCTCCGTTTTTTCTGTTTATCATAGTGTCTAATACACTTCTTAGCTGCTTAAACAGAAAGCATATATGCTCCAAAGTATAGTTTATATAAAATGTCATGGTTATTTGTAGACAGATTGAAGAACCAATCTCAGATTTATGTCCTGTTTACATCTCCCAAACACTTATGTAGACCATTCAATGCTAGAGAAGATAATAATTGTGGTGTTGGCTCACTCCCAGAATTTTATCCAAAGGATAGGGTTCATTTTTGTAATTTGATTTGCTTTATAATACATCATTATTGCACATCTAATATACCCAACAGAATAACGAATACCATTTTCTTGAGTTCATCTTAAGGTTGCATACTATGAGGCAAAGTATTATTTGTATAACCTGTTGATGCTGCAAGAGGCAGGGATGGGCAGTCAGTGACTTTCAGACTCTGCCAGAGTGACATAGTGAAGGAAAACACAGCACAGTGGTGATGAAAAATTTGTTTACATTATCTAGAAATAGGTAATAGTAATAGAAACATTATCGTCCTAATAGGGGAAAGTGCAGAAGCCAGACTGAATGGCAGACAGCACTTTCCTCTGCTCTGGCTCCGGCCTTATGTGTGCTTGAAGGAGAGCTTATATAATGAGCACACTTACAGGTGTGGGATGAGCTCATGGTATCAGAATCCATAAAGAGACATAAATTAGGGTCTTATGCCAAAATTGAGATGTTGTCTTAGAGAACATGCTTGTCTGACATCGAAGTTTAATAATGCATTTTTCTGCTTGTAATGATGTACCTGAAATAAACATTTTATCTTTACTCGTGGAATGTTAAAGCTAGAAGGAATTGCAGTGATCATTTCAGACACCCCTTCTCATCATACTGCTAGAGCCCTGGAGATCCAGACAGTAAAATGTGCAGCTAGCGGATGATGGGGACCCGAAGTGAGGTATTGATCTTCCCGCTGTGTACAGAGGACCAATACTCTCCACGCTGAGGACCAGTAGTAATGAAGCGGACGGAGGAAGCCCTGCAGGAGACCTGCATTGTCAACGCTACCTGCTGATTCTGAGCATGCGCAGATACACTGCACACTTACACTTCCCGCTTTGCCTTGTTCTAGGGCCCTAAAGCATCAAAGCAGCTGGGGCTCATGTCAGTGGTTTATTAGAAATCATGATGCTTCTAGGTTATGTGTTCTTCAGGACAAGTGTGTTGAGGGTTGGTCTTGAGAGTCTGTCTCCTTTATATACGTAGTTCTAGATTTTAACCTTTTGGGGAGCAAGAAAACTAGGTCTTACTCGTTTGTATTCAGTGAGTCTGGTAAACACGAATCCCCAGTGGATGCTTGCTGGTGTGTCATTAAAATACAGTGTAGGAACCAATAAATAAATAAAATAAAGTATAGGAAATGCTGACTTTCAAATAATTTACTCATTCAGATAATTTCTTTTGTAGTAGCTCCAGCCATTGCATTCCACATTTTTTTCATGGTGGGAACACGTTTTATTTGTTCAGTTCACACAATAGATCAGTAATTTTGCACGTTAATGAGAGTAGGCAAAGATGTTTCTAATAGTTGTCACTTTTTTCCTACCATCTTCTATTCAGTTGCCCTGGCCCTTTGGTAATTTCTATGCATTTGCTTTTAACTAATCTATTTTATTTTAATATATTGTTTAGTTTGTCTCAGATGCTTTCTTTTCATTTCCTTTTATTATTTTTGTACTGGGAATCGAACTCAGGACCTTGCACTTGCCAGGCAGGTGCTTGTGCTGCTGAGCTATATCCCTGGCCCTTTTCTTTGCATTTATCTATAAACTTTAAGTGTTAAAATAAGACAGGGCTGAGAAGTATAGTCAGAATTTAAGAAGTAGGTTTCATTTCCTGATTCTGAGTCTAAATGTTTCCTTAGATTGATGCAGATTAGTGTAACGTAATTGAAAGTTTGAAAGGTACATGTTTCTAAAGCTTTTAAGATAATGTACTTAGAAATCATTGGTACTTCCCTGAATGCCTTTAGTATGTATTTACAAACTCCCGAACTTCTATCATGTCTTACCATCCTCCGATCACTAGCTATAAAAAGCTGAAGCCAGCGTTCTCCCTGTCTGGGACATCTAGTAGAGTCTGTCCTTCCGGAACCTAGTTGCAACAGCTCTTATGCTTTTTTTTTTCTTAGCCTTTCCCAGGTTATGATGCACTTGTGGTCTTGCTGGGATTTACCAAGAAGGTGTTTCTTTCTTCCCTCTTGTCTCCCGCTACTTAGCTGTGTGTGTAACACGCACAGCCACAAAGTGCATGCGCTTATGTCTGCTCTGCTGTGTAGTGTTTGCCGCCAGCCTGCTTTGCTTTTTCCTCTCCCCGCTGCCATAGCCCCTACAGCTCCACTGTCAGACATTGGAAAAAACAGATGTAGGAACCCAGCATGTGGTTTTCCATGAATGGCAATTTGATGTTTTAACTGCTGTAGTAGTTCCCCTCTCTTGGTTTAAAAGTAAATAGTACCTATTCCAACCAGATTTAGGGTGTGATCAACACCATTCTTTAGGTGTGTGCAATTCATCGTTATATTCTAATATGATTGTTCTTTCTAATTTGTGTCCCGACTGCACATTGTAAAAGATACAGAACTGGAATAGAACACGATAAACGAATCAAAAGGAATACTGTCAGTGTTCCTGGACTGAAAGGGTAGTGACATATGAATACTGTACTTCTCCTCTTAAAGAACAGTGACAGCTTAATTTTGGTAACATCCTGGTCTTCAAAAGTGTGTTCATGCTGGTAATGTTGTGAGCATTAGATCCTATCTATCTCTTTTCAAAAAGCCCCACAGAATTAGTTTGCTTAAAACCATCTGAAAACATCTTTCTAGACATCCACCTTACTTCAGGGCCCTGGGGTCATAACCTCTTGGCCTTCCAGGTTATAGGTCTCTTGCCTTTTGATCTTTCTTGGTTCTTTAGTTTGGGCCTACTTCCTTCTTAACCTTCAAGCCTTGTTATATAAGGAAATTGGAAACACCAATTTTGGATGAGATAAGTTAACTTCTCTTCCAGAATAATACAAAAAGATGATTTTAAATAGAAACATTCTTGGCAAAAATTGAGCAAAACTAACTGCAGACTTCTGTCTAAGCCAGTTTAAAGTTGAGGCCCTTCATTTTTTTTTTTTTTTTGTCCTCTCTTTTAAAAAAGCAAATAAACAAAAACCTTAGAACACACTGCTGACTTAGTGATAAAAGTTTTATTTCATTCTCAAGATGACTTCCTTGAGTTACTGGCGGGAGTCAGAGTGGTCTAAGCAAGTGAGAAGTAGATTAATAAGATGAGTTGGTGAGCCTGTTGTTCTTTCCTTACTGACCAGAATAATATACTGTTTGATAGTACTGACAACTTAGTCGGTGTGGAACTTACTATTGACAAAGCATTAGCACATTTATTGTGTTATAGCTATAGCGACTAAGAGAGAGATTGTTATCTTTATTTCATTGTGGAGGAACCTGGGTTTCAGAAACAATTCTGAACCTATTCAAGACTATGTAGCAAATAAATGGCAGAGCTGGTATGGAATGTTAGGTCCTGGAATCCTGATTCTTTGCCTTTCTGAAGTTCTTGGTGCAGAGGCTTTCACACTGGAGCAGGTTGCTTTTGATTTGCAGCCAGAAGAATGAGGTGGACAGGTGTTCTCACCTGCCCGGCTCTCTTGTGTTAGTGTCATTTCACTATTATTTTGCCTCTGTTTCAGCCATTATTTGAGTTTTCTTTCTGCCATTAAGGCAGATACAGTTCACCTGTCTGAGCCTAATAATCAGTACATAAATTTCTAATAGAATTGGTAAAAGTACTTCTTTGATGGGATACCTGTTTTCTTTCTTGCCTCAGCCCCAAAATCTCCATCAGAAATTAATTAAAAAAATAAAACAAGCCCTTTTTTGATGCTGGGGATTGAACCCAGAGCCTTGTGCATGTGAGGCAAGAGCTCCACCACCGAGCCACATGCCTAGCAAAGGCTTTTTTTTTTTTTTTTTTTTTTTTTTTTTAATAGACAGGGTCTCACTATGTGGTTCAGGCTGGTGATCCTCCTGCCTCAGTCTCCAGAGTGCTGGGATTACAGCCATTGCCACCATGCCTGGCTGACAAGCGTCTTGTATAGGATTATAAAGCAAAGTTATGAGCTCTGAGCTGTTTGTAGGAGGACAGGTGTTTATCTTTAATTCTTCCTCAGAACATAGTATTTACCCATCTGCAGACAGCAAAGAAGACAAATGGTAAAAAAAAAAAAAAGGTCATTATTTAGTTGTCTTTTACTACCATTAAAATTCTGAGACCTTGGTTTTAAAAAGTATTGTGTTCAAATAAATAAATTAAAACTCAAATCTGAAATCAAACAGTGACAGTAGTATTTCTTCTGGAAAGCAGACTACCCGACATTCCCAAGTATCTAGTAGTAACAGTGTCAGAATGAGGAGGCCAGCGAACAGTAATCATACTTCCACCCCATATTAATCATTCTCTCGTCTGCCTCACAGGAGCACCGAAGTGTGTGTGTGTGTGTGTGTATGTGTGTGTGTATGTGTGTTCTGAATGTGTTTTGATTTTATTGAGCCTGCAGCTGTAAGGAGGGCAGAGGGTGTAGCATGGAAACCATCCATTGCCACTGCAGAAGGACTCCAAGAGGAATTCCTGGCGCTGGGAACATGAGCTGTGAGCAATATGTTTAACACACCACACAAAGTATCCAAAGCCTGAATCACGTCCATTTATGCGGGAGAGTATGCTGCTTTCTCGAGGCCTGGTGGAGTCCTTTTGACTTAGACGGTAACGGATGTGGTGCTAGAGGAGGGGAGACGCTGGAAGCCTGGAGAGTTTCCTTGGGCTGTGATCAGCGGTGACGGAGAGTGGTGTTGCTCCTGTCACGAAGTACATCCCGTGGTCAGTGGAAGCACCTATGGACACTTACAGAAAGCTTCTCTGCACTCTCCACTGAGGAGGAAAGATAAGGGAACGGGAGCTAACATTTCTAGTACTTTCTCCGTGGCAGACACCATTCCTCATCCCTTCAGTGGTATCATATTCAATTCTGTCAACAATCCCAGAAGGTAGTGAGTTTTACCTCCTCCTCCCTTCCGCAGTACTAGGGATTGAACCTCCGGCTTTTGCACTCAGTTACATCCCCGCCAGGTCCCTCATGCTGGGTTCAACTTGCAGTCCTTTTGCCCAGCCTTCCAGAGTGCTGAGATTACAGGTGGGAGCTACCACCTTCGTTCTCCTGTTACAGATGACAAGACTAAAGACGTCTGCAGTCTGACTCCATTGATAAGGTTCAAATCAGCCTTTCATCCCAGTTCCAGCTCTAGGACCCATGCTTTTCTCAGCTGCCTTTGAAACATTCATAGCATTTATTAGGGCTCTCAACAAAAATTTCTATCATGAACACCCCAATTTTGAGAAACTTATTTCCCTTCCCAAATGTTCTTATTTCTCTTTCACAGGAGTTGTCTAGGGTAATTATGGGTTGGTTAGAGTATGATGGCATTGGCCCCAAAGTCTGTTTGACTGCTAGGTAGACCAAGTCAATGTTTTACAAAGAAAAGTTGAGAATCCTGTGGCATCACTACTAGCCTGCCGTTGTCACAAGAGTGTATGCGATGAACTGAATCTGTCTGACTCTACCCACCTGGAAAATGGACTCAAAAATACATCTTGTTGCGCTTAGATAGTTTAAATATTCAAAATGAATAAAAGTAGTGCATTAGTAGTAGAACCAATAGACTGCATAGCTCGGTTACTGAGTCAGTAGCTTTTCAGCAGTGAAGGTTACTCTTATGTATACATCCCATTTCCATTTGGGTAATCAAGGTAGTGATTTTTGTCTAAACAGGTTTATATTTACAGTATCCGCATTGTGACTAAAGTGGTTTCCCTCTGTTGTGCATTAGGACTAATATTAAGTTGTGTGTGATTGCTAGAGAAATTTGCCAGCGCCTGTGTTTATTACCCTTTTCTTCAAAAGAAAATGTTTTGGTAGCTCCTATAACTAAAAGAGTGTTTTTTCCTCATAATTTCAAGGTGATTTCCTCCTCCCTCTGTTTTGTCCATCTTTGTCTCAGCTGTTTGTAATCAAGGATTACATGCTTTGGTCTGCTCTGCTTTGTTGTTCAGTATTTTTAAATGCATACTTTCATTTATCACCTTACTTCTTCACATTGTAAGAATGTTAATTACCCATCACCCATACCCCAAAGTGAGGAGTAGTAACAGTCTTTGTGTAGGCAAGTGGAGTTTACTGCAGAGATAGAGACTGCAGGGTCTTTTTTTTTTCTTTTTCCTCCCTTCCTGCCTTCCTTTGTACTAGGAATTGAACTCAGGACCTTGTGCTTGCCAGGCAGGCACTATACCACTGAGCTACCACCCAGCCCCGCAGTTTCTTTTTTTTTATTATTAAATCACTTTTATAGTCTAAAGACTTAACTAATGTTAGTCTTGTTAGAGAAACATTCTTCCGGGATAGCTGAAAGGAGTCTCAGCATGCATCTTCTCTTATCTAGCACAGCTTCCTCTCTCCTTCCCTCTCTCTCTCATATATATATGTGTTTTTTTATTTACTTATTGGGTACTGGGGATCGAACTCACAACCTCATGCTTGCCAGGCAGGTGCTGTGCCGCTGAGCTATATCCCTGGCCCTTAAATATGTTTGTATTTCTTTCTTTCTTTCTTTGGTGGTACTAGGAATCGAACTCAGGATCTTGTGCTTGCTAGGTAGGTGTTTGCTGCTGAGCTATATCCCCGGCCCATTTGTCACTATTTTTAATTTAATTTTTGTCTCCCTGACTTCTGGGGAACAAAGGATGGCATAAAACAGCTTGTGAAGAATCGGACAGTTTCCACATCACCATTTCTATAAAATCAGAAGGAGAATAATGAACACAAGTATTGTAGGGTACTCGGAAAATAGTGCTCCTGTAGCATTTTTAAAGGATAATTTAAAATTCATGGCAACTTACAGCCACATGTTTCACCCTCTGCTCATCTTTATAAACTTTTTTCAGGTTGAGTGTGATTCTTTCTTCCCAGCTGGAACTCTCAGCCTTGTCCTAGGACCGCAGACTCCATCCGTGTCACTGCCAAGAGCATTTTCAGCTCACCCTGGCACTCGACAGGGGACAGTCAGCACCGCCCTGTGGCTCCCAGCTCATTAAACTGCACAGCCGTGAGAGCTCTGAAGTGACCAAGGGGAAGGGGCAGAGAAGGGAACCAAGAGATCATTCAAAACAGGGTTCAAGCTGCGGAGCCTCGCCCGGCCCCCTTCTCACACAGCTGGGCTTCTGGCCGCCTGTCCCTCGGGTTGTTCTGCATGGTGACCCGAGCTGCCTGTGATTTACTAACTGTTTTACAAACATTTCCTCACTCTGGGAGGTTTGATACACTCTTCATCTTCCTCAGCTCACCAGAGTCACTCAGCCCCTAAGCCAAACCTGCCTTTGTTTACAATTTTTCCGGAAATTTTCGCAGAGGGAGAAAAACCCTCCCTCCTCTCCCAGTGTTTTATTTTTAAGTCAACACTTTCCTCAAGTTTATTTGTGCTAAACCAAACTCTCCTACAAGGTATTGCTCTGTATTCAAGGGGGAATTGCTGCATTTCTAAAAATAGAATGAAGGTCATGTGAATGAGTTCAGAAAAATCTAGATATCACATTTTACGGGACCTTTACATTTAGATCACTGTTTTTTGAAAATAATATTCCATGTTTGGATTTGCCTTTTTTCCCACATTCATATTAGACTGAGCATTATGTGAAAAATTGAATTTGGGAACCATTGAGTGGAATCTTTTTAAACTAAAATACCCATGTTAAAAATAACAAAATTTGTCGTTGCTTCATCACTGTAACTTTCTTAAAAACAGAATTTATAGCCCTTTCATTAAGTATTTCTAGAATGTAATTGCCTGTAAAAACACAGTGCCAGGTGTTTTTTTCTTTAAATCTAATTTCCATTATATTGCTTAGTCTTCACATTGACTGAGAATGAAAAAGAAAAAGTGACTTTGAACATATTAAAGATTTAGAAAAAATTTAAGACAAATTAAAGAACTTGGTAGTAGAGTACTTGCAGAGCATGTAGGAGGCCCTGGTTTCATCCTCAATGCCATCAAAATTAATGAATTAGTTAAATAAACAGTGATATGCCAAAAAGTAGGATTTCTGATTCCATGTGAAATTCAAAGCTAGTATTTGGTCCACACTGAGAAGAATTTATTTAACAAGTATTACATATGCAATTGGATTACCCTTGAAGCAGAGTTGAAAGGTTCTCATTTAAAAAAAAAAAAAGCAACTTTCTTTGGAGCTAATTTATCTAGGAAATGCAAAAAGTATTGTTTTTGTCAGGGAAAATAATGACACTGGAAAAAAAAATGACACTGAAAGAAAAAGAAAAAAAAAAAAAGGTATCGTTCCCGGTCTGTCTTCTAGAGCCGGGACAGACAAACAGCATATGCTAGTTGACTACAGACCAGTCCCCTGATGAAGTGTGTTTTAGGAAGGAAAATTTGTTTTATTTCAACAAATCCAGCTGGACTTCCTGGAGGGCCTCCCACATTGTAAACATCAATAGCATTTATTTGTTGACCAACAGAAGACCCCGGAATGAGGTGTTTCCATGGCTGCATTCTTCTCATTCAACAAGAAAAGATAGCTGTGGAGAGGCCTAGTAGGAAGGAAATGGCAAACAAACAGCAGAGGTGATCCGGTGTGACATCCAGGAACTATCGCAGACTTCCAGTGCTCAAGACAGGCTCCTCAGCCATAATGTCACTGACCTTGACGTACTCAGAACAAATTGGTCTTTGTGATTACTACCACATGCTAGAGTGCCGCCTAACCCTGCCATCGGTCTGGAATGAAGGGGGCAGGAGAAAGGGCTACTCATCGGAGAATATGCTACTTTCATGTTCCTTAGACCCGCGCCCAGCATGCTTTTGCCACTCTGTTAAAATGTGAATTTAAAATTCCTAAGCCTTGTAGATGCTGTGGTTGTACCTAGTTATACTCAAGGACTGAAAAGATAAACAGTCTTTGTATTCTTAGAGTGTGAACTGTTTCAGGATCGGGGGATAAGGCAAACACAACCAAAAAGACAGCCTTTCTGCTCATTTAAGGAGATGTATTTTGTTCTCTGAAAGCTTCTTCAGCTGTCCATACCATCAATCAGTAGGCTTTGAACGTTTTTCCCACCTGAAGAGTCTACTGAGAAGAGCACTTAGCATATTCCTAAATTACCACCTCTTTACTTCCATAGGTTTTCACATATCTGCAACACAAGTTTTTACCAGTAAGAGTTTGTGTAGGTCCCCTCTTTCTAGCACCCTCAGTATAGGCCCTTGCTAAATGTTTGTGGAATGAATGAGTGAGTGAATCCTGCAAAATTCAAGATGCACAGGATAAGGCATACAATTGGTCAAAGCCTCACTAAACACAGTGAGATCATTGCCTTTGAAACAGGACCTTAAATCAGTTTTTAGCCTAAAATTGAGAAAATCGATTTTTTTTTAAATGTACTGGGAATCGAACTTGGGACCTTGAGCTTGCCAGGCAGGTGCTATGCCGCTGAGCTATAGCCCCAGCCTTTGTAGCCTAAAATTGATATAGTAACTCTGATCCACACGCTGAAGTGCACACGGCCATGTAAACAGCTCACATGCACATGGCATCCCAGGGCATCCTATGTTCATCGAGTCTGTGGTGTTTCCCACCTTTCCCATCCAAGCTAGGAGGGTACTTCTTTGGGATGTGGGCCCTAGATTCATTGCCTAGCATCACAGTCAAAAAACCCCAGATGCTTCTTTAGTGTGGGGAACAACTCTATGCTGTCTCTGTGTATATATCTAAATTATGGTGCAATTTCTTTGTGGCACTATAGTTAACTATAATATTAACTTAACCTACATCTTTATGTTAGAAAATTGTGAGGAACAGTTTCTCCATGGGAGTAAACCAGGATTTACTTTTAGTCTTTGGTTTGGTTTTTGTTTTGTTTTCTAACATGAAGAATTTTGTGTAGACCCGAAAGAATTTCATTTTGAAAGACTAGAAGTATTGGTGGAGCAAGTGACATGTAAACCACAAAGGAAAAATGTATTTCCAGTATCTCTTCATGTGAACGTACAGTATTAATATTTGTTCGTAGTACTTTTTTGTGTTTTCTGCATATACTCTCACAGTATGCCCAGCATAGTAGATGTGTTCCTTAAACTGGATTGGCTGTAAACTTGATCTGCAGCTTGAAGAACAGAAACTCCAGGTTCCCTTCTCTGTCTTCACCCTCTGACCGCAACTGTTCTTGCCAGGATAAACGACGGCCATCGTGTCCGTGTCATACCTGTTGTTCTCACAGATCTTGTTCTTACTGCCTGCACCTTAATAATAACGGTTAGAGTGTTCGGGCATAGGCTTGTATTAATTCACTTAATCTTCACCATAGCTTTAGGGTATAGGCACTGTTACTGTTCTTTTCTGACAGATGAGGAAACTAAATTAAGGAATTATAAATACTTTTGTGCAAAGTTTCAAAAGCAGTAGATGGCAGTCCGCTTTGCTCGCAGACCTCAGCCCCTGCTCCCTGAGCTCACTGTAGTCTGCTATGTGGCTACCTGTGGAGGTTGTTTATAAGCTTTTGCTTTTGCCAACAAAACTGCAGTGAATATCCAAGTGTGTATTTTCTTGCATATTGGTTGGTATTTTAAAAGCATGAGTAGAACTGCTCCTTGGTCCCTTTGCCCCAGGCAATCTCTTTTGCTCCAGAATCCAGAGGGGGTGAAGATCTGCCTTCTCCCAAGACTCAAGAGGTTTTTTTTTTTTTTCCCCTAGAATTGAGGGACTTCAATTAAGTCATATTTGTGTCTTTCTTGGTGACATGAGTTTGGAAGGAATAATTTTCAGTAACATAGCTAAAAACTAGCTTTGTAAAATTATTGGTATGATGCTTGCATTAAAATTGAACTGGGGGAAAAAAAAAATAAAATTGAACTGGGGGGAAGGAATTGTTAATTTTATGTTTATATAAGAATCTAGGTAAAATGAAAAAATTTGGGAAGTAACACTGATCCATCTTTTTAAGTTATAGTGTACTGTAATGCTGATAGAGCTATTTTTAAAACCTTTGAAAATGATGCCCAGTCACGTGCAGAAAAAGATTGGGATATTTGGGAACTCAAAAAGGAGTCCAAAGAAATGCCTCTGTTGAGCTGGGCTGTCTGTGCACGCCTGATATCCCAGCATTTTGGGAGGCTGAGGAAAGCAGTTCTAATCCCAGCCTGGGCAGCTCAGTGACTTATCAAGACCTTGTCTTGGAAAAATAAAAAGCTGGGATATAGCTCAGTGCAAAGGCCCTGGGCTCAATACCTAGTACTAAGGGGGAAAAAAAGAGAAGAAAGAAAACCTCTCCTTGAGGCAGAAATAACTTTTAGTACAATCTACTTCTTCCCTCTTATATTTTAGTAGATGACTCTCCTCTAATCTTTCAGAAAGCGGTCTGTAAAAGTTTATTGACTTCAATTTACTTCTAAACCGTGGAGTTGGGATGAGAACATATCATGAACTTTCCAGAGGCTGGTGACTTCCTGCAGCACTTCCCTGCGCTTGGTATTCAGTTATTGCCTTCCCAGCTTACATGTGTGTGTTTTCACTGTATTTCATTTTGTTCCCCAAGCTGGACTCTACTCCGAGTGACCAGAGAATGCTCTTCTTGGTGTCCTGCTGAAGCTTGCTAGTGCTGTGACTCAGCCTGACTTTGAGTCTGTGTGTAGTTTCATTTTCTGGCATTGCCAGTGATTACTATCGAAGCCCCAAATAACAGAAATGCAGTAGTCAGTGTCATTAAAGGGCTGAGGGTTTCTCCTTCCTCCTGGGTGCTCCTCATCCTCCGCTTGCTTGACCTTCAGTCTCGTTAGCCCAGCTTAATTTAAGGGCATGCAAAAAGGGAGAAAAACAAAGTGTCTGGACGCCCTGCGTGCTAGTCTCTGTGACTCCCTCTTGCCAACCTTTTGGGTCCGTGCTGTTAGGCGGAGAGCAGGTATCCATGGTGTTGATTATCCCAGAGAAAGCCTCAGATACATTTTGTTCCCAAACAGAATTATAAGGAAGAAGTCTGCTTTTTCTGTCTTTTCCTGTTTAAAATATAGCTGCCCATGAAGCCCAGACACCAGCAGCAGTCCAGCCCGCCCTGCAGACGCATGCGTGTTCATGGCAGACGTGTGGAGGGGTTTTGTCACTGAGGGAAAAGTGCTAAGCAAATGATGAAGAAGGGAAGCTGTATCTGTTGTATAGCTCAGATCCTTGGGGTATTTGATGCACAGTTTCAGCAAAGAATAATACCTCTGGTTCAAAATTGCTTAAATGTTGAAACATATGGTCTCATGTTGCCTTAGTTAGGAAACAACCAGCTGTTCTCAGCCTGCCAAATCCAAGTAAACATCCACTGTGTGGAAGAGTGAATCTGAAGTGGTTCAGTAAAAACATAAAAGCTGTTTTTGCTAAGGAAGAAGAAAAAGAAGGGGGGGGGAGGCCACCCTGAAACAACAGCTCATGAAGAAAGGAGAGTCCTGTTCCGATGGCCTGTTCTCCCTGGCTTTCCTGGAGTGCTGTGGTATACGGGTGCCGCGAGAGCTGCTTCAGTTTATACAGATGGGTGGGCACCCTTGCTGTCTTCTGTTGGTGAAAGTAATGTGATTGTCTCAGCTACAGTAATTATTTTAATAAAACGCAATTATCTGAATAATTAATTTGTTGGACTACTGTGTCCTCCATTCACAGAGGCCAAAATGTCAAAGATCAAGTAGACTGGGAAAATAGGAAAATTCTCATTATAGAGGCAAGGGGTGGAGAAAGAGGATGAAATACTTGGAATTTCAGTGCAGTGGTTTCTATTTATCTGAAATGTCAAGGGCAGTGTAAAATGTATTTTTAAAATGTGTTTCTGTATGGTTTGTGCCCATTCTTGGCGTGGCTGTGGCTCTACAGAGACTATTGTTCTTTGAGGAGTATGAGGGGGTGTCTTTGTCCAAAGTGACAAAAAGAAGACTTGGAAGACTGGGCTTCCTTTGTTCCTGTGCGGTGCTGTAAAATTTGGTTTGAAATTAGGACCTCAGGGAAGGACCTTCAATAGAGAGCTTTCATTTCCTGCCAGCATTTTAATCACTCTGGGGTTTAAAGTGGATGACCGGCCAGCATAATGGCCCTATGTTTAATAGAACAGCCTGTATCTTGAAGGCCAGTTAAGAGATCCGTCATCCGCCCAGTATTCATCTTTTCTGTTTCCTGCCCATGTACGAAGATCACCCGCCCTTCTAGGTGGCTTCCCTGGACCATTTTGTAGGAGAGCTGCTGCCACTGCTGCTTAAAAAGACTGAACAGAAACCCAGCTAAATATGGTCCAGCCGTCAGCCCATGCAAGACAGACCTTGAGCGTTCTGCTCCTTAGACAAGAACTTCACAGAGTTGGGGGTTGGTTCCATCTGTTGCAGAAGGAAACTCTCATATTTTACATAGAATACTAGAATACTAAAATTTATAGACTAGACTATGAACCTTCCCCCATACCTTATCAGAGTTATTGGCACCTCCTCATGTGATATATCATCGCTGGGCTGGAAGGTGTTTTCCTAGCCTTCAAACTCCTGCGAAGTAAGGAAATCTGGTAGGCTTGGCCCTGTTTCATAATAAGGACATTTGCAGTGTTTCTGATAGTGACTTGTAAACTTCACGGCCTTTCTAAGGAGCCATTAAGAAATTTATCAGTGTAATTTACTGCTTGTATCCAGAACGCCTAAGGGAGTATGAGGGTCTCGTTCTAGAAGATAGAGCCAGAATTAGGAAGTAAGTGTTCTGAACTTCTTCAGTTCATGACTAGGAGAGCAAATAGCCAGGAGTACAATACTGTCAGCAGAAGTCTCGGATTCATATGGTTCACGTGGGGCGCATCACTGACATCGCTCTGTGCCCAGTTGCTAGGCATAGCCTCCAGTGGTGGACTGCTGGCTAGAGTCCATTTCATGGTCGATGTGAGCTCAGGGTATTTCCCCAGCTGGGAGTGACAGGACCAGCAGAAGGACCTTTCCAGCTGCCAGCACGCTCTGTGCTATCTCATGGTTCCCACGGCCTGGTGCTCTTTGCAGGTAGGTACAGGCTGGCACACGGAAGGCAAGGGATGTGTAGAGCCCATGCAGCAGAACCGGAGGATCTTCCTCCGTCTGTTTCAGGCTACACCTAACCTGTATTTGTAGAAATGCTGCCGCCAGGCCAGAGCCATCACCGCGAGCAGCCTTCCCTGAGCCAGGCCCAGCTGTCAATGGAGGGAAGAAGGCAAGGCAGTTGCGGGGGCTCTCTTGCTTACTCAGAAGAGCTGGACTGACAGGGAAGTTTTGTCTGGACTGAGGTGCAGGAACTAGGTTCCCTTCACTTTCCCCTCTGTAATCAGGAGGCCTTGTTGGCCAGTTCAGGTGATGACCCAGTTGGCCACCCGGGCCTCTTGTACTTCCTCACTAATTGCATTGGTGACTCAGAAGACTTTTCAAATGAAGGTGTAAATGTTGAGAGACTTTCCTGCCTCTTTCTCTTTTTTGGAGACAGGACCTCGCTATGTAGCCCAGGCTGGCGTTGAACTCACAAACCCTCCTTGCTTCAGCCTCCTGAGTGCTAGCATTACAGGTGTGTACCACCATGCCCAGCTTTCCTGCCTCCGTAAAAGCCACTCTCCCAGTGCTCCTTTTGACTACGTTCAGCATGGCTCCAGCTGCAGATTTTCTAGTGCCCAACTTGAGCCCTTTTTAGCAGGTTTCCTGTGAATGAGTGGCTATTTGGAAGGCGATTTAAAGTGAGTGTCGCTCCACCGAAGAGCTGTTGGCTGGAAAACACACTGTGCACCAGAGCAGGGTGGCCAGACATCCGAGTAGCGCTCCTGGGGTCAGTTTTACAGATGTACGTGGGTCTCGTAGGAGTTATACAGCCTCGGGGTCTCTTCTTTGCATCCTGGTCATTTCTCCATCCAAAAAAAAAAGCCTCTGGTATTTCAGCCTGTGAACTATCCCTGTACTTTCACTGGTCTGTTCTCACATATAAAACATTTTGACTCCATATAATTACTGAACAGCTTATGTGAATGTCCACAGTATGTTTACTGGGGAAAAATGTCCAGGCATAGATTTGGGGGAAAAGCTGCCCACCAGAACAAGGCCTTAGCATAAAGTTAATATCGTCAAAGATCTGACTATAATCCAGTTCATTCACTGCCACAGTTCGCTCTGTGGGTGTTTCCACAATGTGGGAAACTCATTTCATTGAAGAGTCTGAATATTTTGTAAGGATGTGAAGAGTTGCAAATAATCTTTTTTGTAAGGCTGAGAGGAGGAACAAAGCAGCTAATGTTAAAAAGAACTGGTACACTATTGTTTATGTCGTTTGTAAAAACGCACTAGGAATATTCTGGACTTGACAGATTCATATGCTCAACTTGTAGCTACTTAAAGATTATACAAACGCTGACCTGTGAAAAAGTCTATATTCTACTGGAAAGATACCCTCTTTGAAGCTGAAATAGTTTTAAAGTAAGATTATATATTAATAAACCACAAATTATTTGTCTATAGGAAAAAAATATATGTCTGTCTTCAAAGACCTACTTAATGTCTGTTAAATTAGCAAAAGGAAATATTGAGTGGAGTTTTATGTATGTACTTGAATATAAATTATATTGCATAGTGTACTGAGAACAATATATTTATGTGTGTATGTAGCATATAAATATGTCTGTGGAGTCTGGTTAGTTTGGCTGCCATTTCTGTCTTTAAGCAGTGAGATTGTGCCAGCCGCCATTATAGCCAAGATAGTAGGGTTAGTAGCTCTAATTTCCAGTCTGTGTTGTGTAGCATCTCTTTTAAATCATGACAGAAAATGAACGAGTCGTTGTGGAGATCCCATTCTTAGGCAGTAGCATTTGCTCAACTTTGTTCCTGTGGGCATCCTTCAGAATATTCCCTTCTGTCTGTGTATCCTTTAAGTTCCTCCTTCAAAATCCTTCCTAAGGCAAGTGATTTTATGTTTTTGAGTGCGATCAAAATAGAATAGGTAACCTCACTGAGACCCATGTCATGCTTTCTGTTGTCTTTAGACACTAGCACACTAGCACATAAGTGTTTTCTTTACTTGTTAAATTGTTACCCATATGGTTAAAGTGAGACATGAAGAGAAGTTAGTTATTTGTTTAGTTGCCAGGAAACTTAAACGCAAAGTAGCACCATAACATCCTATCTCACATAGCCCTTCTTTCTTCTTGACCTTTTGTGTGTGCGTTGCGTGTGTGCATGCACGCGCGCGCGCATGTGTGTATGTGTGTGTGTTATCCACCCACCCCCCAAACCCCTCACAGTTGTGTTTGAAAACAATGAGAGAAAGATGGAGGGTGAATGTACAGGCAGATGGGCACATTGACATTGATAGCAGAGACTCCAGGTCTGGAATTTTGGGTGTGATTTAGTACATCATGAATATACCAAGTCACGGCTCCCAGAAGGTGACCAGAAGCGGGGACAACCTGGCAAAAACTGAATGAGCTATTCCCCTCTGCCTTTTGTCCTTTTGTGCCTGCCCCAGGGTTGCAGGTAAGCTCTACAGCAATGTCCTGCAGAGTGAAGATGTGTGCGGAGTTTCAGCAGCCCCATGCCTTCCAAAGTGAGAGACAAGGAGAACACTGGTTACTGGTGAGCTTGAGCTCACAGTGAGCAAGAGGCCCCCAGCCTCTTGGGAGCCCTTGCATGGCTGGTGTCAAAGCTCAGTCCAACCATAGGACTCCTTTGATGGAGTTGTTCTTTGGGATTAGCAGATGCTGCACAAGCCAGTGTTCTTTCTGGAAAATCCTGAAAGGTAATGAGTGAAAGAATATGTTCTGGCTGGCTAAGAATGTACTGTACAGGTAGTAAGTAGAGATTAGTAATGATAAGTTTGTTGTTGGTCTCACCTCAGAAAATCTTTCACTTTTGTGTACTTAAGGCCCAGACTACCCTCAAGAAGGAGAAGCACAACCTCCATAATACCTCTTACACCCATTAGGCAGATAGAATTTAAGGAACTGATCAGAATCTTGATAATTGGAATAGATAAGCAGAAAATACGACTAACTGGGATTAATTTCACTCACACATGGTTTATTACTATAGTTTTCTTCCTAATCTACTCCTTGGCTTGATCTAATTCTTTTCAGTTCAGAAACCTAGCTTCTTGGGAATGGAAGACAAAAATAAATTTCATCCAGCTAGGCATAGCGGTGCATGCTGTAATCCCAGCCCTCGGGAACCCATATTGCCGCAAGTGCAAGGCCAGCCTGGACTACATAGAGGGACCTTGTCTTGGAAAAAAAAATTTCATCTAGCCAAGCATAGTAGTGCACACCTGTTATCCCAGTACTTGGGAGGAGGATCGCTGAGTATGAGGCCAGCTTTGGTCTACAGAGGGAGTTCAAGGCCAGCCTGAACTGCATAGCGAGATCCTGTCTCAAAAAAAAAAAAAAAAATTGTGCATGTCTAATGCTTTAACTCTTTTGAGAGAAGCAAATCTCTTTTGAAACCCAATAATTGAGGAAAAGTTTTAGAAGTCACTAGCAGGTAGAGCACAATGAAGTAACAACTTGCTCAGTTGTTTCTTGCGGTTCTTAATGGTGAAACTGGAAATGTGAGCATACTGCTTTTCAGAGTGTAACGTGTAAGTCCATTTCTCTAAAACATATATTTGTGTTGGTTCTCCCAGCACTGCTATTTGTGAATACTTTGTATATCCGAGATAGCCAGAAACTGAGCATATTCTGAGACAAGTGGGTTTCAGGGGACATTGGTACGAGTTTACATAACACAGAAGAAGCTCCTGTTGGAGTTGACATCACCATTCTGTCAGATTTTCTTTAACTGAAGCGTATGGAAGAGGAAATGTTTTTTTCTTCCATCACTTGGCTCTGTCCAAAACACAAGTGTAAATAAAAAATAAAAACGCACAGCTCAAAAGGGGGATACCTAATTAAACACATGGCCATCATAGTGTATATCATTATATCTGTAAGCGCGGTGATTCAATTTTTGTTCATTTTATATGAAGTGACATCGTCTTCAAATGTACTGTTCCATTAAGATACAGATTTTAAATGTTAATTTGGACGAATCCATATGTTTTGTTGCAGACTGTCTAAATTTGAGGTCATAAGTGCAAAGTTATTTGCCTCCTGTATGTATTTGGAAGTTAATTCTACTTTTAAAGGTGTCCTCCATTTTATGATATTGAAAATCTAAATTCCTGAAAAGAACAGATTGTTTTTCCACCTGGATGATTTCCAGTCCGTCCAATGGTTTGGAAGCATTTGGTAGGAATATTGTAGCCCAAAATGCACTGTGGCTTAGTTTGGCTTTCTCCAATAACGTAAATTATAGGAAACCTTTCTTGCAAAAGATAAACAGGAACCATGAGTGCAAATGTTCCTCCCCACCTCCTTGGTTACATGCAGCTATTTAGAGAACAGGCAAATAGATAAAGGGCATATTCCCAGGACCTAGGCACACTCCAGAACTCCGCATTTGTATCACACTTGGTTTTACAGACCTCATATCATTAGGCAATTCTCTGATTTGTTGATTCACTGGAGAAATATTTTTTCTTGATCATGTAGCATCCCATACTGCCTCAAAATGCTTTTAAAAGTTCCTAGTGCTAAGCACAAAATAAGCCGTATAAGAAGTGTTGGGCTTCTCTAAAACTGTCTCAGTGGCTGACTTAATTACCCCTCTGAGAGGTCCTGAATGAATTCTGCCATAACTGGTCACCAGTAATTCAGGTGGACCAGTTACTCCCAGAATTCTTGGGAATATCTAACCTTCTGCAAGTAGCTCTCTGTTTAACATTGCTGTGTTTACAGCCCTGTTATAGGGTCACAGTCTTGATCCTCCCAGAATAAATTGAACTGAGATGATTGGAGAAGAAATGCTGGCTCTTGGTTTGAGGGATGAAAGTACTTGCTCTTTGTGGAGTTGGTTGCTATGACTTTGTCAGTCTTAACTTCTCTCCCGGTGTCCCATCTGTAGACCGCCATGTGCCCATTATCACAGGGGTTAGTGGCATCAGGGAGTTTAGGCAGTGCCCTAGCCAAAAAACTTAAGACTTGAGTGTTTCCCCTTAAATTGTTGGGATTATCTTTACTTCTTCTAACAAAGTGGAAAATTCCCAAAAGTCCAGTCTGCCTGTCCTTGGAGCTGGAGAAAAGGACATTTTTTGCTGTGCTAGGGATCAAGCCCAGGGCCTTGTGGGTGCTTGGCAAGTGCTCTTCCACTGGGCTCCATCCCAGCCCAAGAGAAAAGCACTCTGAGACTTGCATGTTCTTGGTATCAGTTCTATTTCATAGAAGTGTGTTCCTGTCTGTGATTCTGGGTGTAAAGATACCATGAGTAATTACAGCTACGTTATAATTATTTTAGGAATGGCTCCCTTTCTCTCTCACTAAGGAGAGTGAGGGCTGATGCATTTGAACACTGGGTCAGTTGAGCACTAGGTCAGTTGAGCACTAGTTTAAATAGCCTTGTATTTGTAGTGCTATGAGCTGAACATCTTCATGCCATCTCGGCATTTATTTTATGGTAAAATAGCCATTATTTGCTGTATTATCATAACTTTCAGGTCTTAATTTGCTCTGAAGACAGAGACTTATCTAAGGTTACCTTAGGTCTCAATTTGCTTAGATTCCTGGTTTCATTTGTGTGCCAGTTGAAACTAATTTTACCCCCAAAAGCATGCCGGTTTAGATAAGAGTCACCCTAATTATTGGGCCATGATAGACATAGGGGAACCAAAAGAAAGAGCTATTACTGTAAAGGGAATGAAACTAGGATCTGTGTTTCTGAAATACTAGAATTAGCCTATGTATCCTATTGTTTTCAACATAAATATAGTGTCACTTGAATCTAAAAGTTGTAGGACATCTTCCTCCATTTTCTCTTTGCTAACAAAGGAAATCTTTATGAAATTAGGATTCTGAGCCCCATAGCTAAAAATTTTTTGTAGGAATTTTCAAACAATAAAGAAGCATAAAATCAAGAAGATTCTATAGCCTTTTTTTTTTTTTTTTGGTCTTTTTGAGATGGGGTCTCGCTGTGCAGCTCAGGCTGCTCTTGAACTCACTTTGTAGCCCAGCCTGGCCTTGAACTTACATTGATTCTCCTGTGTCAGCCTCCCAAGTGCTGGGATTACAGGCGTGCACCACCATGCCTGGCTAGCCTTTTCAATAAGATTGGACTCCTCTAGGGGCTGGGGTGGGTAGATGATGCTCAAACAGATTGTGTTCTGAACATGCTGTTTCTGGAAAAGATCCCTGTTCAGAAACACCATGCCTCAAGTGTGGTGCCCAGCAGTACCCTAGAGAGAAACATTCCAGCACTTCCTGGGTATGTTTCCTTGGGAGTTAAGCAGTCATACATACAGTGTGCAGGTTCAGGGCTTTTGGAGACGATCTCAGCATAAAGGTCTTTTTCTCCCCATGGTGGCCCACTGCCTTGGACTGTGTGTGCCCACATTACTAGTGCTGCAAGCTGAGGGAGTTTATGAAATTTTGATGCTGAAATTAGGTTGTTACTTATCTTGTACCTTCTTGCTCATAGTATTGACAGTACCACTGAATTGCTTGAGGCAGATAGCATCTCAGCGATCACTGTGCTGTTTCAGCTTTCTGCTGCTGACAACATCAGAAGTGTTTTAACAGGGTTTTAATGGGCAGCCGCTGTAGCTCCTTGGAGGGTTGCAAATAGCTGCCGTGAGAAACCCTCTCTGCTGCTCTGGGCTGACATGCCCTCTTTTCTCAACCAGCTGCTGCTTGTTTAGATGGCCGCCTTCCTGGTGACAGGCACTTCTTATTTGGGCTGAACAGTACTAGGACTTAAATTCCAGAGATGAGATTGTGTAATATAAAAAAGGAAAGGTCTTCTAAGGACGGTTTCTTCCCATCCTGTTGGGGGCAGAAAAACAAGGCGGGTTATGGGGGAGACGTGCATAAGGGCAGGAAAAGGGGCTAACCAGGAATAAGTCTGCCATTCCCAGAACCTTTCAGGGAAAAATCCTAGTGTATCATTAAAACTAAAGTTTCCTTATGTGATGGAGTCACAGGAATCCATTTGCAGAATGCCATGACCTAAGCCCTGGTTTCTAGTGTACCCACAGTTTAGACTTTCAGTTAGTGGCTAGTAGACACACAGAAGAGGAGAACTACCTTTCCAACATGAATACAATTTTTAACAATAGTGTATGGCACGATGAAATTTTCTTTGATCTTATGGAATACATTTCAAGAGTTAAAACAAAGTGAATTAATGTTTCTTCTGCTTCGATTCCATTATCTGATCTTTAGGTTCAACAAAGTAACTGAGGTCCTAACCAGTAATTTAAAATTTTAAATCTACTTAGGATGCAAGAGACTGGGTATCTATCCACTCTTCTTTGAATTCTCTTTACTAAAACAAGGGGTAGTGAAGTGAGGTGATAAAGTGACACTGTGTTAACCTCCTATCTGTGGTTGCCAAGCTCAATTCTTGTCCTTGTGCCCAGAGACAGTAAGGTGTCCAAAGGGTAAGAATGGAAGAAATAATATGGCCCCAGGAACAGTGACAGTGTAATGCAAAGCTTGGGCTCCTCGAGGCCTCGGGAAGAAGAGACATACACACTCCATCTAGAAAATGTAGCGGAATCGCAATGTGGAGAAGGGTTAGTGCAGACTTCAGCTGCTGGAAGTGCTGCCATTTTCCCTTGTCAAGGATATGGCAACAGTGGTTTGACTGGCTTTTTTTAAAGGAAGTCTAAGAATACTTCCTTCTCCTGTCAGAGAGAGAGAGAGAGAGAGAGAGAGGTTTCCTTCACTTCAAGCGCTACCTATTTAGAATTGGTTTTTATCATTATCACTCTCCACAGTTTTCAAGCTGCCTGAGAAAAATCTCCTATCAGACACTTAAGGCCATTTCACAACCTCCTCTTCCTAAACCAAACTGATAGTACTGGGTTATCGTCTGTCCTTCAGAGATTTAAGATTCTTAACTTCTTGTCACCAGCACAGGCATGACTTTAGCTGTTAAGAGACAAATCTGATTATCAAGCTGGGAGGGGCAGAAGCCAGCACACCTCTGGGATGCATTCTGAAACAGACCCTGGAGAGGGCCCGTGCCTGTGATTGTGACTGTGCCCACGTTTGGGGTCCTCCGCAGGGCTGAGTATAAAGATACTGCAGGAGTATGAGCTACACGACATTATGGAGAAAGGTATAAATCCTCTGTCTCAGTTTCCCCATTATGGTGAAAATTATAACTCAGCTTATGTTTTATGAGGTTTAAGACAATGCATTATGTCACAGTATCTGACAACAGTTAAGTGCTTGAATAACAGAATCTGATATTACTGTTACTGCTAAGAGTGTAAATGCCAGGGGCTCAGGGAATATCTCTGTATAATCCTCCCATGGGTTCAGAGCTTAGTTTGGGGGAATTTAGAGGTCCTACTGACACAGATAAAAGTATAGAGGACATAAACCAAGACACAAACAAATCGTGGGGAGCTATAAGGAAATGAGAAGAACTTAGCGTAAACTTTTGATTGAAAAAGCATTCATAGGTTTGCGAAGCCACAGATTTCAGTTTTGAGAACCTGTGTTCTCATTATAGCCTACAATCAAGAAACTTTGGCTTCACAAACTACATAGCTTGATCTTGAGATGGTCCTCCCTTTGTTCAAGCCTTGGTTTTCTCAGCAAAAACAGAAAGTTGAAGTAGATGGTCTGCCAGGTGTTTTCTGGTTCAGAATTCTGTAAGTATGTTAAACTAGAAGAAGAGATAGTAGTATTCCTCTTTTTATTTTTTCAATTGCTTGGCTACATTGTGCCTGAGAGATAGATGTTTTACTGATCCCCCTGGTAGCTCTTGCCCCAAGTCTCTGTAGCTTAGCAGCACTTAACCTGGTTACTTTATTCACTTCCATTCTGATTGGGTGGTTCCTATCATGTGTGAAGAGGAATTGTTTAAAAATTTTGGTTCAGTTGCCAGTGGCTTTGGACAAGGCAGGCCAGGGCCACTCTGTGATTCCAAGTTGATTCCTGTGCCTGATGAGCCTTAAAAGTTTTTTGCTCTGAAGTTTCCTTCTTCCTCGCTGAGCCTCCTTGGATGGATCTCCTCTGCTTCCATGTTTGCTGTTTTTCCAAAGGAAGGGGATTATATGTGGGTGGTGGCGTTGAGACTGACCGTCTGAGTTTCTGTCGGTGTCAGTATCCTACCGTGCCCAGCTTTTTGCTTTTCCCAGTGTGGTGGTTCCCAGATTTACCAGTTTAATTCTCCACATTTAGCTAAATATGGTGACACATGCCTATAATCCCAGTACTTAGGAGGCTGAGGCAAGCGGATCACCTCAAGTTCAAGGCCAGTCTAGGGCTACCCAGTGAGCTCAGTGCCAACCTGAGCTACATAACATAGTGAGATTCTATCTTAAAAAACAAAACAAACAAAACAAAAAATTTCCACATTTAAAGAACACAGTGGGCTGGGGACAAAACTTAGTGATACAGCCCTTGCCTAGCGTAGAGGTGGTGAGGCGGAGGGCTGAAGAGCACCAGTGTGCTCTTTCTGTTTCCTTGGTAACTGTGGAATGCGTTTCCTGCCAATATTAACCTTATTTTCACTGTGGTACAGGAGGGAGAGCTAGTTTTTAATACACAATCAAAATATTTAAAGAGTTAGTAAAGATACGTCTAGTCAGGTCCTGGAAGGCCTGGTACCTGCCTGCCCTAGTCAGTCTCCTGTCTGCCCGGGCTGCTGCCTGTCTTCATGCCAATACTTTTCCCTATTTTATTTACCAGCTGCCAGCATCCCAGTAAAAGATGTCTTTAACCATGGTCATTATAAAGGATTCCTTAGGAATACACAAACTTTCCCCCAAAGGTTTTTTGTTTTGATCTTCTGAACTAAATGAGAATGGGTGGGTTTGAGGGGGAAAAGCATACAGATTTATTAAGAGGTGCATATGCATGGGGGGTCCCGTGTGGCCAGATGGTCGAAGCCTAAATACACTCTTCCTAGGGAAAGGAGAGCAGGGGGGGCAGTAGCTGGTGCTAGCAGCATGCCAGTAATAAGTGCCAGGGAAATAAATGACCCCGAAGAAGAGGCTGTGTCCTGGGACAAAGTTCCTTGGTGCTTTCTGTGTAGTGTTTCATTTTTCAGTCTCTTCGTCTGTATTATGGATTTAATTTTTCTTGGTTAATGAAGTTTCAGCACTAAGATTGAAGACAGTTGTGTTCTCTTTGGTGCATCTGGTCTTTAGGTAGATGAAGGAGCGTCAGGGAAGAGCCCTTCTGCACTTCGGGAGAGAAAGAGCAAGAGAAGGGGCCGGACACATGAGCCAGGCCTTGATCTACGGCCGCTTCTCCAGCTCAGATTGTCAAAGCAGACTTCCACGTAGGGTTTCCTGAGCACTAACACTGTGAAGTATCTTTACATGGTGTGAAGTGTTTACAAATTTAAAATTAGTCAAGCTAATTTTAATCATAACTACTTGGTAGGCTGATGCCAGGGGATCTTGATTTTGTGGCCAGCCTGGGCAACAGAGTGAAATCCCGACCTATAAAATAAAATAAAATTAAATAGTAAAGTAAAATAAAAGCAGATAGTATATACTTGAAAGGAGAAATGTCTTGCTGTCCTGGAACACCATATGGAAAGATTCACATTTGCATTTCCGAGGGCCTTTGGTGAGTGGGCCATGTAATTAAAAGTTTCAGCTCATGTGTTTTCAAAGCAGCTGAATTCCTAAACGTGAGTTCCTTGTGTTGTATAGTTGTGCCTGCAGGTATCAGTCGGGCAGTGTGGCTACAGGGACTGAAGGAAATCGCTAAGGATCATCAAGTACTTGGATTTGAGTAGAAGGAAGTGGGTGAGGGTGAAGTTGACATTCTTCGGTTCCTTTTAACCACTTCTGATTGAGAGTAGAAAAGCATCTGTTTCATATCCATTTGCTAGCCCATCTGCCCTCCTCTACTTGATTACAGAAAGCAGCTTTTATTTTTGTCTTGTGTCTTTGTAAGTCACAAATGCATTTATAAGAGAATTTTTTGAGTCCCTGTTACATTCATTGCTATACTAGGTACCCCAAGTGATACACGTGAAGTGGTGGGGGTATTCAGAGGAAGGGGAACTGGTTTCTTCTTGAAATTCAGGGAAGGCTTTATGGGAGAAGTACCTGTGAGCTGAGTTTTGATCTATGAAATAAAAAAGGTAAGGTGAGGTATTCTCGGCAGGGAGAACAGTGCTGTGAAAATACTGTACACACAGCAGAAAACGCAGGTGGTTTGGTTTGCCTGGAGGACAAGGTGTGCGGGACAAGGACACAAGAAGCTGATGAGGTTGAACAGTTGGACTGGAAAGCGGGGCTCTTTAAAGACTTTGCGGGGTCTTACCTTGATTGTGCCACTTCTTGCCTTGGACATATTCCTGATCATTTTTGTACCTTTGTTTCTGTATTTTAAGAAAATAGGTGAAATGAAAATTAAGAATGTATTTTACTTAACACACTGTGTCTAAAATGTTGCCATGTAAAGATTGAATCCATGTAGAAATTATTAATGGAATATTTTACATTGTTTTCGTGCTCAGTCTTTGAACACTGCTGCACATTTTATATTTACAGCACATTTCCATTCGAACGATTCATATTTCAAACGGTCAGCAGCCACATGTTGCTAGTGACTGCTTGTGAACGGCCCTGTGCTAGAACAGAACTTGTTCACTGTTGTGCCTTTGGTTTTCTGAATGCATTGAGAAAAAAAGTAGGGTTAAACCTGAAAAGTCATTCCACACTGCTATCCATAGCGATCACTTACAGACTTTTTGAGATGCTGGAAGTTAAGCCAAATGAATTTTGTTTTCAGTTGGTCACAGGAGATTTGTCAGCAGTTATATAGAGATGAAATAATCACCAGTAGCAAGTCCATCCTTGTGGACATGGAAGATTTGCCTGGCTTTTTTTTTTTTAAGTGAAATAAAACTCCTATTTTGATTCTGGGCCACACTTCCCTTTGTATTTCGGTCTGATAACCTTAGAAGAACATAGATTATGCACTAAATAAAAGTTACTCTTTTTCATTTAGTAAATGGCCTTTGGAATTCCCAGCACTGATCTAATTCCAATTACTTCTAAATTGTGTACCTTTTACACTTGTGTTAGTTTTAGCCAGTGGCTCCTGTGTCAAAGGTCATGAACTTGTACACTTCCTCTCCAGATAGTCACGGTATCTGTGTCCAGTTTGTCAGGATCCCTCTAGATCAGCTTTTAAAATTTTGTTGCCATTAGTCAATACATAAAATTATAAGGCCTTTTGTCTTCTTTGAAATGAATAGCAAATGGGGGACAAAGAAGTCGGGGAGGGAATGGAATTCATCAGTTTCTTCAGTATCTTAATTATCTTAGTTTTAAATTCTTCTGTAAGTGTGTCTTGTGGATGTAGTTTTACCAGCTTAAAGCATCTAATTGAAAACAGATCCTTAAATCTCTCTGGATCACGGAGTAGTAAGCCGGCAGCGTCTTCTCCCCACAATCCAGAAACACTGAGGTGTACTTGGATTTGATGCATCTGTAATCAGGTTTTTTCCCCAGCTTCTCTTTCCACCTAAAAGCTTAGCTTGGGTACAAACAAAGGTAGGGAGGCTGGGGCTTAATTATCAGTGATTGTTCAGAGGATCTGTTTTCTGTTCATCTGGTATTATGGAGACAAAGTCTATCATTCTCAGCTATAGAATACGTGAATGTACCTACCTTTATAAACCAAGGTTCAGTCTTTTCCCCGTGACATGCTCATTCAGATTTATATTGCCCTGTGTTCAGAAATACAGCCTGATTCCTAAAATGCTTCTATATTTTAGAGACAGAGAAAGAAACATTTTATTGTCCATATTGTCCACCTGGTATATGCTGGATGCACATAGCTTTACATGAAATACCACATTTAATTCTCCTGGGAACCCTAGATAACTGTGATTATATCAAATTTACACATGGGGGGACTGAGGCTTAGTGAGATTAAGTTTGTACTTACTGCTCTCATTGCCTCGCCTTTATCTGATAATATCTCTTTCCTTTTTAATTTATTCCCTCTAGTTCTGGGGACAAGAAATTCAGGTAATTATATTATGCATAAAATAAAACATGCCCTGCTGGGTCTTCCTAGTTGGACTCAGTGGATAGGATGATGAGGACAGAGAGAAGATCAAGTTAGATCCAGGTGTAAGGAGTTTATTTTTTTTTAAAGCTTGCCCTTGCCCTTTTCATAGAGCTTCTAGTTATTCCATTGTTGAGCTGGTGTTATACAGTTAGCTGGGATGGCTTGGTCATTTTTCTTATCTAGAAATAGAGTAACTACTTGAGTCCTCGCAGACGGTTGTAGAAGGGTCACAGGTTGCTCTGAGGAGCTAGTGAAAATTGTGAATACTCTCCAGATACATGTACAGACACCCAGAGCGTGGGACTCCCTTCTCATCCCAGCTATTTGGAGTGGGGCTGAGGCAGGAGGATTGCAAGTTCAAGGCCAGCCTGGCCAAAACCTTGTCTCCAAATAAAAAATAAATAAGGGCTGAAGATGTAGCTTAGTTATAAAGTGCTTGCCTAAATGTCTGAGGCCCTGAGTTCAATCCCCATTACTACAAACAAAAAATGAAGTGCAGACACTGTGCATACACAATATTGCATTTCAGAGGAGCCCTCTGAAATCTTTTCCTGCAGTGAGATTAAGGTAATTCATTTGGCCTCTGCAGGTGGATATTAATCACTAATGGTTTTATAAGCTAAACATGCCCCTAAGACCTGAAACATAAAGACTGAGAACCCTATCGGCTGTGGAAGGCTACAACAGAAAAGGGCTTTTCGGCTTTCGGGAGGAATTTGTGTTTACCCTGAAGTAAGATGAGATAGGCAAGCAGACAGCAGAGCCAGTCCTGTATGTTCTCCAAGAAGCCAGAAGTCAGGCACAGACCCTGCTAAGTTATACCAGCCCGTCGGGTTGGAACACACTGGTCAGAACTCAGAAATGTTCTTGATACTCTGAAGGACAATTTCTAGAGTTAGAAACTGTTTCCATTTCTATAATGATTTCTTCTGCTGGCCCCTGAGTTGTAGGTAAAATTGACACTCAGGTCATTCATGGAAAGGGGATCTGCAAATATCTACACCTCTGGAAAGGCAAGAGTACCTAGGTGACTGATTCAGGGCCCTCAGCAGCGCTTTTCCTGCCACAGTGTTAGAGTGCGAAGCCTCAGGGCGGTAGAGGGAGAGGGGCCACTGCAGACCAGCCACACGTGCTCTTTCAGCTCGGAGACAACCCTTTTCGCGTTTCCAGCCCTGCAGGGTCTGCATCTCACAGACACCTGCAAGACCGTCCTGATTTCTTGGCAAGTCTGACTCCTCCTAGGGACCAGCCCACCAGGCTCTTAATTGAGGACTTGAACTCTTTCAGTGATAGGAAAATCCTCTATTAATTTGCTTTGACTTTTTGGTCCAACTACATTGAGAAGTTACGAAGGAGACTGTAGACGCACTGACATCTTGAACTGGAAACCCTGCCTTAATAGGAAACCATAATTTATCATGTATTTTGAAAAGACTTAAAAGTACGGAAGTAATGGGTTCAGTAAGTACAGTATTCTCCTAGGTTATGTTAAGGGAAAGTATCACCATTTAAGTTATGGTCTACTTTTCTGTGTCTAAATGCAATAATTTTTCCCCTAGGCAGCCCCAGTCCAAATTCTAAATTTTTCTACAATGTCCTCACTAAGTAGCAGAAGGAAAATGTTTACTGCATTTCTTTTTCCCAGTCTGCAGATCCAGAACCACAACCTGGCCTGTACCAGCTTAATTCTTGATGCTAGAGTTTTATCTTTAAATTAGTGTTGATGTTGTATTATCTTCATATATACATATATGTATAATTTGTTTTGATGTATAAGTCGTTCGTCTGTCCAGTTACCTTTCTTTTTTCCCCGAAAATTTTTAGGCAAAATAGCTCTTCCTGTCCCACCATTAAATGCCCCTCAGAAACAAAAACATTAGTAGGTTATATTTTTGTTACTTTCTTTTATCCTCATGTCACAGATAAGAAACAGGTTTGCCAAGTTCCAGGTGTTTGCCCAGCATTGTATACCTGGCAAAGCTGTTGCTAACCACTCATGCCATTCTTGAGTTCCAAATCTGTATCGCAGAACCCTGCTGGGTATCAAGGACTCCTACCTTTAGAAGCAATGAGGAGGTAGGTTAACCATCCCACGAAGTTAGTTGCTGTGTGTTATTCATGTAGCGTGTTTCTTTTCCTCAGAGTCTAAAGGCAGTTAATTTTAGATAGATGTGTTATGTGTAACTGTAGCTACTGGCAGTAATATTTTATAATTCAGTACACTTTAAGGAAAGGGGATTAGGGGTAATTTTTCTCAAAAATTAGAGTCTGGCAAGGTGGGGTATTTTCTTTCTTTCACATACAGAAAAACAAAGTCTCAGGTAGGAATCTCCTATCTGTGGCAGTTTCTTAGAATATAACGTTTTTCCAGTCCATGTTCTAGTCCTGCCCTGAAAACTCATGTACATAAAGAAAATCCAAAGAGAAAAACATCTAAATCTCTCAGTTTCAGCCCAAGAATCCAGTACCAATGTGGTCTTTCTTAAGAGGAAAAAGAATCAAAATTGTGGAGAATTTTTTGCAAGTACTATTTTAGTCTCAATTGATCTGACTTTTCCACTGCTGCTTTAGTCACCTCTTGCGCCCCTGTGACTACGTGTATTAGAAGTAATAGCTGTTAACCACATGTGGTAGCACATGCTTGTAATTCCTGCTCTCAGAAGGCTGAGGCAGAAGGATTGCTATAAGTCTCAAGGCCAATCTGGGCTACATAGTGAGTTCAAGGCCAGCCTGAACTACATAGTGAAACCCTGTCTCGAAAAACAAAACAAAAAGCAAAGGTAAAGGCTATTACTAATGAATAATTATTATATAAGTTAGTGTTACTAATTATTAAAAATAAGTCATAAAATTACTCTTTTCTTTATTATTAGTCATGTATCTATATAGCAGCTAGCTTTGAGCTAGTATTCTGAGATACAAAATGATGTTCCCTGCATCAGTTGGGAATTTCATGGAAGTTGCTTCTATTTGACTGTATTTCCAGATGGAACCATATGCTTAAGTGTTTGTTTTAGGCCCCGAAGAAGTCATTCCTTTGCAATGATCTGTAGCCAGACCGCTGTCCCTGGGGACTAACCTGTGTGACTAATTTGAGTAGGAGTGTGATAAACTTTGTTGCCACTTAAGGAGGCTCTAAAAATACTTTTTCCTCCCCTCTTCATATTATCTAGCAACACTCTTGAGGGATAGTGGAGAGGAGGTGGTGAAGATGAGGGCTGATTGGGAAGGTTCTAAAGGCCCAACTTTCGGAAGCTTCACACCTTTGAGCCCCAGGGAAGAGTTTTGACCCCAGGCTTTTACAGGTTTCCTAGTAAAATCTGAGCTTCCCAGAACACTGTGTGGCTAATGGCTTTTGCAGAAGTGATTTTACAGCTAAAGATGGCCATCACCCAGGCTTGTCTTGGTTCATCATCCGGATCTAAAAATGAATGTTAGTGTGACTTATTGTGCTACTGAAATATTCCTAGGAAGTGTTTCTCTTTCAGTTGCAGTCTTCTGATGAGAACACAGCAAATGCACGCCTTCCCTAAGAGATGTAGGAAGCCACCTTGGTGTCGAGGTAAAGCATACACTGAACCACGTGGCTGGAGGATTCTTACCTTAAGCCTTCTACCTCACTGAGGGACCCTGGACAAGTCCTTTCTGTCCCATGTGTCTTTTACTTAAAAATGAAAAGATTGGACTAAGCTCTGTGGTTTTTCATACCTTCCTTCTAATCTGTCCGCTCCCAATAGTAGGTCCTTCTGTCTAATAAAACTTTATGTAGGACCCGAATATCTAAAACAGATATAAGTAGGGGATTGTTGGGTTAATGGAGGATACAGGGAAAAATCCTTCTCTGGCTGCAGTTCTGGCCCCTGAGGCACTTTCCTGTATAGTTTATTTGAGCTTTGTTTAAGAGCTCTTCTAACTGTAGCATTCCATAATTCTAATTAAAATGAAGTGACTATTATTAATAATGGGTTTTGGTTTTATTTTGCATATTATACCCACGTCAGGGAAGAAAAAAACGGTGCTAAGTTACAACATGATTTAAGGTAGGCAAAGGTGTCACTCATTAGTATTAAAAATACATGCAGATCTAAGCCTGTGACTAGTGGAAGTTAAGGCAACTCAGTGGAGACACCCTCTTGGTCCTGTCTCAAAACAGGGCAGAGCAGGAATGCCAAGAAGGAGGTAACTGACACGCCCTGGTGCCCTTGGAACGCACATCCCAGACACTCGGCATGAGTACTAGGGAGGCTCCTTTGTTTCTCTTTCTTGCCCTCTGAAACGCTGGATTCCTGTACTTCTGCTGAGCAGTTTCACATTTGGACCTAAGAGGGCTTCCCTTGGGTTCTGTTGTCCCTCTCTCTGACTGAAGCCAGGTCCGAAGTACTCTGATTTCTGCCTGCCATCTCAGCTCTGACCTTGCAGACTCAGTACCATACCTTACACAGCAACAGTAAGGTTAGATTCTGAACCTTCCAGGAGAAATTTCAGGATGTGTTCCTTTGGTATTTTTAATTGCAGAATTGCCACCTCCCAGGGAGCGGCGTTCCTTCCTCGAGTGGGCTCCCTGCGGCCTGCAGGAGCGGGCGGTCAGCACCCAGCTACAGAGCAGTATAGTTCTCCCACTTCTGGGTCCTCGTGTTGGCATTTCATCAGCCCATGAACCTGTGGCTCATCCTTCTGGCTGTCCTGAGCCAGGTCCTGTCCCAGACAGTGGCGTTTCCACTGGTTATTAGAGCTATTCCTGTGACACAGGGTTCCTCTCTTCAAAAATAACAACAGCAAAACGCACTATTCTGCCTTTTCTTTCAGCCAGGCTCTGTTCTAAGCACTTGCAGTGTCTTAACGCAGTTTTGGCTCTTTGGCCAGGCGAAGATCGAAGAACAGGAAAGGTGCAGTGTTTCTAGAATCTTTCTTGGCTAGTTATAGCCAAACACTTGCGGGCAAGCAGGCTGGGCAGATCCAAAGTGATTGTCCTTCAGTTCAAATGTACAGTTTAGAGAATTTGGAGTTTTCAGTAAATAAATGAACCGTTTGAGTGGCCTATTCATAAATATGATTATTTGGCAGGTGGAGTTAGTATTCTATTATGTTAAAATTTATTAACAGGGGTTTAATTTCATTCCAAGCAGATTGTGTCAAGGCAACTGTACACTGCAGAAGTACAGTGAAATATGAGTCTTGAGCCTTTACTGGATGCTGAGCTCGAGACCCCAGCTAGTCCTACCTCTCTCTAAACACCCAGAGCCATGAAACTTTCTTGACCTTTTCACCTTTAAACTTTGTGTGAACTCGGAAAGACGACTTTTGAGTTCCTTTAAAACAAAAAACAACAAAGAAGAAGAAGGAGAAAGAAATAAAAAAAGAAAGACAAGGGGAGAAGACTGGGGAGGCTGTGGATGAGATACGGGGGCGCTGATTATATGTTAGCCTAACAGTAATACCAGGAAAATAATCCTCCTCTGTATGAGTCTCTGCTACTGGGAGCCACAGGGTAATCAGCTCACATGACAGACCCGGCAGCTAATGCTAGCCTGTGCTGTTTGTGAACATATTCAAACAAAGGATGATTATCCAAACAAGAATTTGGACTGCAGCAGTCGGACCAGTTAAATTATAGTTACTAAAACTTGGCGCCTTAGGAGCTTGGAATGTTCCAATTGCAGCTGGATCTTCGTTTGTCAGGCAGCCCCACTGAACAATAAAACCAGAGATTTTTATCTCCCCAGGACTTTACTTAACTCCTTGGGTGCAAAGAGAACGGGGCCAGTTCTCAGAGCTCGGACCCCTGGCGGCATCTGCATCCGCTCCTGCCAGAGTTCTTGGAGCGGTGGCACCTTCCTGGGGTTCTGTGGGACAGTGGGAGGACAGAGGCAGGTCACTCTGTTTCTTACCCTTATCCTGGAGAAAGAATGGTTGTTGTTTATTCCATAAACTGCATTTGTTAAGTGCTACTGAGGAGACTGCTCCCGCCTCATGCTAGATACTCTGTATACAAACAGACAGTATAATGTAGCCAGTTATGCAAAACTAACAAAACATTGTGAATCATTTAGTGGGGCGGTGGAGAAGGTAAAGCAGGGCTTTTGGAGGTGTCATTTGAGCTGCCCCTGATGAAAGCAGGGATGGAATCTTTTTAAGTGAGTCTAAAGGTGATTTTATGTAGGGGGAACAGTTCTGACAAGGGTCTCAGGCTGGAAAATCGGATAATAGTGTGAAGGGAAGTAGTCAGAGACGGCTGAAGAGGTAGGTTAAGACTGTGTAGGGGGCTTAGGTTGCCAGACATCAGAAGAGTGGTATTTGATGAAGCAAAACATTAAATGTTACCTTTCTTGGGCTGGGGATGTAGCTTACCGGTAAAGCACTTGCTAGCCCGTGTGAGGTCTTGGGTTTGAAAGTGATCTTCCTTTGTCACAAAGCTGTCTTCAGTGAATTAAAGTGGATTGACAGATTCCCACATCTTGGGATAGTTGCTCCTCAAAATAAGTCTTTAAGAAAACAGTCTCAGAGAAACTATGTAACTTTCCTAAATCACACAGCCCCTAAGTGGCAGTCAAGCTTCAAACCCAGACTGACTTTAGATTCTTACTTTTCTATATTACTCTCTCTTCTTTTTAAATTCGTTAACTTTATGACCGCAATGCAGAATGTATTAAGCATATTTTTCTATGGCAGCAGAAAGCTTGACTGCAGTGGATCACCACTATTCCCCAGGCAGATGGTTATAGCAAGAGAATTACTTTACATGGATGATTTCTCTACTGCATAGGATATAGTCACAGTGATCACCGCTCTGAGTTGGTTTAAACATACGGGTTTCAGTAAGTTCCTGCAAGCAAGAGTATGTCTTTTTGACCCATCCCATTACAACAAGACAATGTGCTCATAGTTACTTCTGACAGAGGTTTTATGGTGGTGGAGGGAGGGCCTTCATGGCCCTGGCTTTGCTGAGAAACACGCTGGATTCTCTTAGGATGCGGCTGTGCCTCTGCCGGCCTCCACAGACTATCTTCACCGTATTCTTATCCTCTGCTGACCTTGCCACTGTCTTGTTTTCTTTCCTGTCCTCTTTGATATACTCTGTTATTGTAAGCCAGGCTTGTGGCTTCTGGGAGGGGTGATTGGCAGGGTCAGTCAGACATAAGCACTGAAACGTGTGTCCCAGAGGTGGAAGCCAGATTTCCTCTCAGGGCCCTGAGGCCAACCTCCTGTGATGGTTTCATGTTAGAAATAGCAAAACCCGAAATGAGTATTACAGATAGTCCCGACAAGCAAATATAAGAAGCCCAAATGCTTGGAAACTTGAGGTTTTTAAACTCACTAGTGGCTATTTTTAGCAGTCGGAGCATAGCCTCCTGCTGTTTTCGTTGCTGTACAGAAGATGGGTTGGAGTGGCCAGTTCTCCCCTGTGATGTATCCACTTGTTTTTGCAGCGTGAAAGCACGACAGTAACATAGCAGGTTGCGACAGCACAGATAGCACCACTTGGCGCCAGCCTCGTTCACTTAGATGAAGACAGGTTCTCTGAATGTTGAATTTGGAGAGATCTGGGTTCCAGTGTCGGTACCACCAAAGACAGGCATCTGCCCAAGAGAAAAGGCTGGGTGTGAAATCCGGCCTGCAGTTGTGCAGATCTAGGTTTGTTTTTGTTTTATTTAGTTTGCACAACCTATAGCAGATAGCTCTCAAGCCTGTGGGGAGGCTGCTGAAATTCTAGCAGCAAACTTTCTGTAGCTTCCAGTGCTTCTGAAGTGCAGTCTGGTGATGAGCGTCTGTCCTTCGTGATGTTAGTATTTGCATTTTATCAAACAGGCTCCAAGATATAAAAAGGGCTCCATGTTCCCTCTGTGCTCATGTCTCGGGGTCGCTGCTTCGAAAGTAGCAGAGGGCAGCATGCGGCTGTTGAGATCTAGATCATGCTAAAAGTATTAAGCTTGGCTTTCAGAGATTAGGTTTTTCCTACTTAAAATTAAGAACTCAAAGATTTTAATCAAGATAATCCGAACATATCTTAAGGTGCAACTTATTCTGGGGGTGCTACCACTTGGAATACTAAAGACCAAGGAGAAATTGTAAGTTAATGTTTACTCTTTTATTACTATTTTAATCAAATGGCTTTACAACTTGACCTTTTAAATGTGAATATATTTTTTTAAAAGAACACTCAGGTATGTGAACCCATAACTGGGGTGTTGGAAGTTCACAGCCCTAAAAATTCCTGTACTTGAGTTTTAAATACGTGTGTGTGGCTTACTTCGGAAGGATGCTTCGTGGGGGCAGTTACTGTGGTGTGGGTAAAAGCATCTTCAGGGGGTTTGGCCCCTGCGCCCAGGTCACCTCGGACTACAGCAGACACAGCGGGGGCACCGATAGGCCTCCTGCCCAGGTACGTTTATGTGCAGCTCTTGTCCATATAGAACTCCTGCCTGGGAGATCAGTAGTTTTCTTTCACAGATAAAAGCTGAGCCTATGAGAAGATAAGTGGTAGGAGCAGGCCAACTCAAGTCCATGTTCTTTTCGCGGCACCCTAAAAAGAAACAAGTTGGAGCTGACGCTTACTTAAGGCTTAGCAGCTTTAACTGCGCGTGGCCACACACATGTATCTCCCCAGCTGCTAGGGAAGCTGAGGCGGGAAGATCACATGAGCCCAGGAGTTTGGGTAATACAGAGCCCGCATTACAGAGAAAGACTCCATCCTTGAAAAAGGTAAAAAAAAAAAAAAAAGGAATAGCAGCATTAGTACATATACCCTAAGAAGTTCAAAACAGATTTTATATTATTCACTAAAATTCATTTAAATATGTCACTGAACTGTATAACTAAAGGGTCAGTTTCTTTTAAGTTGATTTCAAACATACCAAAATATATCTCAAATAAAACCTTTCACACACACACACACACACACACACACACACACTCAGCCTTCTTAAAAGGTACCAACAATTGTTATTTATAAAATGATTTTTTAAAAGGCTGAGGCAAAAATAGTTTAGGCATTTGATGAGATTTCAGTGTGCCATTCTTCCCTGGGAGTCTTCCTCTGTTAAGGCGTGAAGGCATCTTGCCATGAGGAATCCTGTTCTCTTTCCCTCAATTCTCACTGCCCCTTCCTCTCCCTTCAGAAGAGTTCAGCTAGCAATTACAACTCAGTTAGACTTTCTTGGGGTGGGAGGATCCTACCAAATAGAGTTAGTACTGGAGACCCAACTATTTGAATGTGACTTGGTGACTCCAAAAGACGGCGCGGAAAGTGTCACTGCCCTGGTGGAGCGTGGCATGGAGCCTAACAAGTGGCACAGCCGGGGTGGGCGGGCTTATTGGATCACCAGGTACTGCTCCCTTCAGCTCTGTGGCTCGCTACTTCCTGTTTCATCCCGTAATTTCAAACATCCCCACAACATCTTAGCCGATCTTTATGCTAATAATGGAAGAGATGTAAAAGTAAAATAAGCCTAATGAAACAATAGCTCAGAGGTAAACCCAGTTAAAAAGTTTTACCTGTGCTTTCCCCCACTGAAGCGTTTGGCACATAGAAAAAAGTTTGCTGAATAAATGCGCAATGTTGCTGAGAAGCCTAAAAGCCTTCGTAATAATGGAATAAGATTCAGTGTTTTGTTTGTTTATTAAAGGGGAATCATTTCCTACTGATAAATATATTTAGGCCCCAAAATAGCTCTTCTTATTCAAGGGAAAGAAGCCAAGAACATGAGGAAGATAGTGTAAGAGCCGGAATCGGACTCAATGGAGACCTTTAGATATGCCCTGGTCAGCCTTTGCCAAATCACTACACCTTAAAACACGTAAAGACATATACAGCGATGTTCTAGAAATTCCTGTCGGTGTTAGAATAAACCTGTGTGTGGTGTGTGTCGCCTAGACTGGCCTTCCCCTCGCACTGGATGTTTTCGCACAAGAGCTTCCTCACTGATGAGCCTGTGGTTCCTGAGTCCCTCCTCCAGTTACAAGGAATCTTGGCATGCAAATTTGCATAAAGCTGTCACAGGCCACCCACTTACAACCTTGAGAGGTACACAGAGTCTGGAACTCAGAGGCTATGGAAAAATTCACATCCAGGGTTTCTTTTCTTTCAGCCAGCCTGCTTTTTGGTTAAATTTATTTCACTTTTTCTAAGCCAGTGTTGAGTTGAAAGAATAGTGATCATCATGGTGGTGTATAGATTATAGCCTTTTTCCCTTTGTTAGTTAACCTTGGTTTCTTGCACCTAAAATTCTTTTTTTCAGTACTGGGGATTGAACCCAGGGCCTTTAAACTGAGCTACATCCGCAATCCTTTTTTTATTTTTAATTTTATTTTGAGACAGGGTCTCACTAAGTCACTGCATTGCCCAGGCTGGACTGAAACTTGTGTTCCTGCTGCCTCAGGCTCTCCGAGTGCTGGGGTCCCAGGTGTGTGCCGCCATACCTGGCTTAGGTCTTTAAAACAAAACAAAGCCCCCCGCCACTGAGGTGTGATGAGCATACATAAAGTTGTACCTACCTAGTGAGTTGGAGATGAACCTATACCCAAGAAATCATCCCCAAAAATCTATGCCTTAAGTCTGTCCACAACCTCCAAAAGTTTCTTCCTGCCCTCTTTGCTATATACATTCGATAAGAAACTATTTACAAGATGTACCCACCTCAGAAATTTTTAAATATATAATACTAACCCAGGCACCATGCTTTACAGTAGATCTGTAGGGCTTACCCATCTTTGATAACCAAAGCTTTGTGTGCTTTGATTAATGCCTCCTTGCTTTGCTCTTCCCCAGCTCCTGGCCATCACTATGCTGCTTCTTTCATCTAGGAATTTGGTTTAGATTTATTGCATAATACATATCCTGTAGTGTTTATCTTCCTGTAACAAGCTTACTTCACTTAGCGTAGTGTCCACCCAGTTCATTCGCATTGTCAGAAACAGCAGAGTAGGATTTCTTTGTACCCATGCACCACACGCGTCCTGCCGCGTTTGTGTCGTTACCTTTTTGTACGGAGCCGTTCTAACAGGTGACACCGCGTCTTAGTTCTGATTGGCACTTCCCTGAGGACCAGTGAGGTGGAGCTTTCTTTGTGTTCTCTGTTGGTCATTCTTACGTCTGCTTTGAAAAAATCTTTTGTCTGTTTTGTTCCTTTGTTCATGTCTAAATGCAGAGTTTTTGTTTTCTTGTGCTCTTGAGTGGTAGGTGTTTCTTACATATTTTGGTTATTTACCTTTTACTAGATCAATGGTTTGCAAATATTTTTCCCCTATTGTATGGGTTCCCTTTTCATTTTGTGACTTGTGTTACTTGCTAATACAAGCAACTGCTGAGGCAGGAGAATTGCAAGTTTGAGACCAGCTGGGTCAATTTAAAGAGACCCTGTCTCAAACAAACAAACAAAGAAACAAAACAAGCCACCAGGAAGGGGGCCCAGATGTACATTCAGAGACCTGTGAATTCCAGCTTTGATTCAGCTTATCACGTTTAATGGGAGTTTTCTATAGTTTTGTCTCAAGAAAATATAGTGACAATTTAGGACCTTCAGGGTTTTCATTCATCCAAGTTCTTTCACATGGTGTTGTTCTCTTCCTGACATCTTAGAGGAAGTCACCGCTAGGAACATCAAGGAAAATACAGTAATAACTTCTGTTTCGTATAGCTGGGGGACGAGCTGTAACGTGATGATTACTTTGAACCTTAAAAAAGTGTGTATCAGTTTAAACATTTTAAAGTATTTTTTTCTCACTCAAGTAACATTTATTATTGGACCACTAAGAAAAATGCTGAGGCAGAAAGAAGGAAGTTAAATCACCTGTAGGTTCATTGCACAGACGCACCCGCTGTTCCACAGCGTCACCGTTGGTGGGCGCACGCTGCTCCTTCACCAGAGAGACTTTGCCATCATTTAGAAGGTGATGTCTTTAAAGGACAAACAAGTGGGTTTCTGGTAGATTAATAATAATAATAATGATGACAATCTATTTAGTCTAAGGAAATAACGTGAGCAAAGGCGTGTATTTAGAAACGGTGATTAGAAGTTAACAAAAGTATATGACATAAAAGCATAACAGTAGATAAACGTCAGAGCTTTGTCTTACTTTAGTATTAAAATTGCCTACCTCATGTGCACCATTTAGTCTATGTAATAAAAAGTAGGATACTTAGAAAAAGAGCAAGTTTTTAGATTTAACTATAATTGCATAGTGATTTCACTCTTAGCCTTTATAAGTACTGTGAAATAGACTGTTAACTTTAGGAAGTATTTAATCAAATATTATTGACCAGTGTAAAATTTTTTATTTTCTATTTTACTTTGTGTTTTGTTCTTTGTGTTGATATAGGGTCTCACTATCCAGTCAGTCTGCCCTTAAACTCACTATGTGGCCCAGGCTGGCCTTAAACTTAGACTCCTCCTGCCTCAGCCTTCTGAGTGCTGGGATTATATGTCAGTGCCAACATGCCCACCTCAAATTTTCTTACTTTAAAAAGTGAAAAACCTGTTCCTAAACAATCTGGCATCAATCAGGTTTTCTTCCTGGTAGAAAATTTTATATGTACAAGTTAAAGTTATGGAAAGTCCTTCTCTGCCTAACAGGCAATGATTTCAAATGGTAGGGTTTAACCTAACAACAGTGAGAGGTTGGGCTCTCACAGAAAAACAGTTCCTAAGAGAATACCTAAATTTAGTACTTGGGTTTCATGGCAGTGCAGTCAGCAGGAGACTGCTTTGCAACTCTTCTTATCTCCTCTGATAGGAGAAAAAAACTGGGCTTGGGGTATCCTCACGCAGCCCCACTGGCAATGAGAGGGCTTCGGTGGGAATTCTGGTGTTCCGGGGCCCAGAGGTGGCCTCACACGCTCACAAGCACTTCTCTGTATCCTGGCAGAGGTGCAACCTGATCTGAGGTTGCATTCTACAGGGGGTCAAGTTAGAAATAGGCCTGAAACAAGTTGGAATTCAGGGTTGGAGATGTAGCTTAGTGGGAGACCACTTGCCTAGCATTCATGAAGCTCTAGGTTCTATCCCCAGCACCTCCAAAAAAAAACCAAGAAGAATTTGTTACCCTGGTTATCTCCTTCTACTCCAGAACTGCCCAGAAGGGTCCTAGAGGCCACAATTTGCTGAAACAGGCAAAACATTCTGGATGTGCCTTTCCTGGCACGGCCTCATGAGACCCTGTGTCCCTACCTTTCACAAGGTGCTACAGCTTAGCTCTCTTGGTTGCTAGGAGAATTTCCAAGCCAGGTGCAGTTGCAGCTACTAGGAGGCTTAGGTGAGAGGCTCACAACCTCTTGAATCCAGGAGTTCAAGGCCAGCCTGGACAACATAGCAAGATCCTGTCTCAAAACAAAACAAAAAGAATTTCCTTTTTTCGAATGCAGGTCTTGCTTTCACTTTCTGACATTTGCCATTTGTTTTGGTTTTGGTGCTGGAGATCAGCCCTGGGCCGGCGGCACACACTCTAGGCAAGCTCTCTACCACTGAGCTCTACTTCCAGCCCAAGCTTTCATTTTAATGCAGTATTGTTCAGCCTTGGCATGATTTAAAATGAGCATGGCTAGTTTCACCTTTAAGAATGTGTGCATGGAATACCTAATGGACAAGCAGTCATGAAGTTTTCCTTCAGCTTAATGTTATCCCATCATTCGGAGACCCATTTTGTTTAATTTGTTGTTGTTTTTTTTTTTTGTATCATTTCTGGTGGGACAAATGCATTGCTTTGATACTGAAATTAACTTGATTGAAATGTCTTAGAGACTCTGATTTCCAGTGGCTGAAAAGGTTATTTCCCAAGTGTTTAATTTTTTAAGTATGGCATATATTAATTTAACTGCTACTTTCTGACATTCATCATTTCGTGAAAATGATCACAGTTGAATACATTAAACAGAATTTTATTTACACTGTAGTTCCCACACATTGTAGAATTAACCTTGAAGATACCATGCAAATTTGAAGTTGAAGTTTTTAAAAACTTGCACCATTTATTGATTTGCTAAATGTAATTTTCATGCTTTCTTTATAGTATAAAGAAGATCTATAATAACATCTTTCAGAGGGAAAAGATTTAAAAATGAATGCAACTACAGGAACTGTTCACTCGGGAATGAGCAGTAGAAAGGGCGTTTGTCAAACACATATTATTTGAAGTAATTATATTAAGGATTTCTAGTGTTTGAGGTGGAAACCTTTGTCGTGAAAAGTATAGGCTGCATTAGGCTTCTGATTTCTGTACACGTCGTGATTCTGCTTCAGAACTAAAGATAGAAAGTAAAATAAAATGTTCTCTGTCCATTTAGTTATCCTTGACTCCATGAAATTCTCCAAAGTAATTACTGGTGACCACAATACCACCTACCAGCAAGAGCGGCATTGACCATATGCCAGCTAACTGCCTTATTGCTGACCGCAGCTGCTCTTGACTAGGGCAGATGTTTCTCCTTTTGCCTTGGCAGTAAAACTTTATTGAACAGTTTTACAAATAAAGAGCAACATACTCTACCCGATGCATAGCTGATTTTAGCTACTTTGTTCAGTAAGTTTCTCCTACTCACCACCAGGTACTGGTGGTTCCACCACTAGGTAGGGTCCATGCTTTTGTGTGTGTGTGTGTGTGTGTGTGTGAGAGAGAGAGAGAGAGAGAGAGAGAGAGAGAGAGAGACAAGTTGTCACTGTGTAGTTTAAGTTGCTCTTGAACTCACTATGTAGTCAAGGCTGGACTTGAACTGATGACAGTCCTCCTGCCTCTGCCTCCCAAGTGCTGGAATTACAGGCGTGTGCTACCACAACCAGCCTTAGGTTCCATGCATCTTACTTCCCAGGCCTCTGGACTTGTAAACTGCAGTCCTCTTGGGTTTTCTCCCTCATCCACCCATATAATTTTCCCTAAAAAAATAATTTTGGAAGAGCGACAACACTTGTGGTTGCAACTTGCTGCTTTAAAAGGCTGTCATGCTGGAACTTTGCTCCTACCAGTTGTGGGTTTGCAGAATGGGAGTAGGTACTTTGTCGGGATGTTTTGTTAGGGCGCGTTCCTGAATTTTTCCACATCTCTCTGGTTTGGATGCTGACTTGGAAATCCCCTTGGAATTAGCTTCTTCTGGAGAGCTTTTTTCCTTTCTGGGCACCTAGCAAATCTTTTCCCCATCAAGGCCTCAAGGAGAAATTCCTCTGATCCATGTTTCTGTAGGTGGTACTGAAAAGTAGGCACTTTTAAAGGCCTGATTTTACTTCTGAGTTGGACGGAATGATTTCACACAATTTCTCTCTGTGTTCTTTGTCCCTGGGTAAAAGGGTTACATTCTGAGTTGCAGTTGATACTTTATTGAAAAAAAGGAACTCTAGCACCATTCCTTGATGACTATAGCCTGTTTCCCAGGATCTTTCAAAGAAAACAACTCACAGAGATCCTAGAGACTGAGGACCTGAACCTCAGCCTGGCATGCGTTCCCAGAGCCTCAGGCCTTGGAAGGGAGAGTAAGATACAAGATCAGAGGGCAAAGGACATGTGAGGAGAATTTTCCTGGTTTGTGCTTCCTCAGCAGGGAGGAAGTAGCAGTGACCTCAGTCCTGAATGGTCATTCCACAGTGTGTCACTGTGGGGATTTAACTAGCCAGCTTTGTGGCAGGCAGATGACCAATCCTGATGGCCTGATTTAAGACTTCTAACACACATGATACTAGAGCTACACGGAATATTCTGTGTGATTCATTTTAGGAATTTAAGACAAGGCAATTTAAGACTGCTCTATGCATCAAACAATTTGAAACAGTGTATTCACTTTTAACACATTTGGCCACTACTACTAGCTTTAAGTAATATACTTGCAAACACTGGGATCATAAAACTTCATTTTTGAGCTGGTCCTGGTGATACATGCCTGTAATCCTAGTACTCCGAAAGCTGAAGCAGGATTGCGGCAAGTTCGCATCTCAAAATACCCAAAAACCAGAATGAAACAAAAACTTCATTCCTCTTTGATCATAGAGAATACCTTGTTTATATTAATATATATTATTTTCCTACTTCTGCTAATATCCAACAAAACTTTGTTCTTCAGGGTCTTGAGAGCACTATGAGCAGCGTGTGGAACCTAAGGCCGGTGTTTGACTCAAGTCTGTGCCTTGTGTTGTGTCTTTGTTTTGGCATTCCCAGAGAAGAGCACTTCTTAAACTAGGGTGAGAAAAATTCACTTTAGTCCTCCAAAGGCTTATTTACTAGTACAAATGCTTGTGAAACACACCCCAAAACTGTATTGCTGAGATCATAAGAGGAGAGATAACAGCAGCAGAAATAGACTCTAGTCTCCCAACATAGAATTTTGTGGCTGGCCAAAGAAGTGGTTTGTTGTTAAGAGAAATAATTAATCCCCAAGTTATGGAATGAGCATTTTCCCTTAACTGGTCTGAAGGGAAACTTCTTTCTACAGTGTTTCAGAGATCTCAGAAGAAAATTATTTATAAGAGTTTATAAATTGATGGCAGTAGAAATTACTTCCAAGGATGTCTAGTTAGCTACTCTTTACCCAATATTTTCATAATTACTACTTTTAATCTATTATCTGTCAAAAGGAAGAAATAATTTCTATATTTCCTGGATCAACTTACAGAATATGAAAATATGATGACCCAATCATGTCTGCAGCTTTTAAAGCTTTCCTTTGAGATGATTTTCCAGGGTATTAAAATGTTACCTGGCCCAAGTTTATGAATCGGAGAGTGAAGGAGGTAAGCTTGAAAAGAGTAAAAGAAAGCACTGGACATTAGCAGCCGTCCGAGAACCAGAAAAGAGTATGAAGTGTCCCTGCTTTTCTACAGGGAAGGTCTGAGACCCTGGGGCCATCAGGGGAGTTTAGGGCAAGTCCAGACCCTGAGCACCCCAGAGAGCTTTGCCCTAATGCTTGTGTGTGGTTTGACAGCCATGAGGCCACACTGTTTCATGGTCCTTTATCTTCCTCAGCACATGTGTGAAGTAAAGGGTATGAAAAGAAGGGTAGGGAAGAAAGTCTAACTTAAAATACAAGTCTGAAGTGCTTTTTCACACACGTGAATACTGATGCGTTGTGAAAATAGGCCCTGCGAGGCCACTGGAAAATTTCTTAAGACATTGTCTGGGAGAGGAAGAGGACTAGGAGAACAGCTTTTCCAAAACAGTGCGTAGGAAACTAAGGCTGCAACCGAGTGCCAGTCTGTGCTGTGTCCAGGTACAGTTCCCAGTGAGTCACGAAGGCATCGGGGAATCACAGGCGACATCGTAAGAAGCATTGGAATCTGTGTTTGAGATAAGGAGGATGATTATCACTAAAAGAGACTAATATTAAAGGAAAGCCTCCCATTTTCAGACAATTAAAGCGTGTTCCCTGTTAGTGTGGGGAAGAGCCAGTATAGAGCGGGGCACTATTAGTCCCCATAGAGTAGGACAGCGGGGGGCTTTAACCCCTGCAGACCCTCTCAAGTGACCTGGCCTTCCAGGTGTTGGTCAGCCTAGGGACGAGCTGGTGGAGAGTCTCTTAACTCCAGGCCTGATTCTAATGAATTTGGAATTCATTGCTGAGAAAAGACTGGACCCTGGTGCATCCAAGACTCTGCCCTTAAAACCTCTGGGCTGATGACTGATATATTAGTCTCCTGGGACGGGGCTGTACAGTTTAGAAAAGTAGCAGGAGCATCAGATCTCCGCAGGTCATCTGGCCCCCATAAAAAAGCATAGCAACTGAGAAGAAGCTGGACTTCTAGGTTCCCAGCTATGCCAGGTTGTTAGACAAAGCCACCCACTCCATCCTTGTTTATAGAACTCATTTTCAGGGACGCGTGTTTTATGGTGAGGTGGAGGTTGTAAAGAAGCTATTTATACCGAAGATCCCAAATATGTGAGTTTTATATCAAGGTTGATCTACAGGAACTTTACATGGGTGGCAGTTTAGGAGAGAAAGGGAGAAAAGGATAAGGAAAAAACCTAATAAAAATAGCTGAGATCACTCAACAGTTATCAAAAAACAGATACTACAGTTTTATAACATGAAGTACTAAAAGTATATGCACTCTTAAAAGGCAATTAAAATGTATGCTCTGAAACTATAAAACATTTTCTTTTCATCTGCAACATAGAGGGCAGATTACAACACATTAATAACGTTTTGTTTAGAGTTCAGTTTCTGATGGTTTCCAAATGTAGTCTGTGTAGATTAACCAGAAGGAGTCCAGTTCCCTTTTTTAAGAGCGCTTGTAAAGGAAAGCAATGTGGTAAGATTGTTATGAAAAGAGAGTGTATTTAGGAAATAGCACTTAGCAGGGTCTCTCTGAATGGCTGCCAGGTCAGGAAGCTGAAGTGCAAGGCTTGGCCCTTGTTCAGCCCCCCAGCTCCAGCTCCTTGACCACACAGTACGTCAGGAACATGTCACAGGCCAGCCAGGAAGACGCAGCCCCGCCCATGCACCAGCTTGGCACGGCTGCGTTCACATAACCCAGGGCTCCAGCGGGGCCGGAGGCAGGCATTCCAGGGCCACGGGAACATGCGGTTTTTTAAAATAGAAATGAAGAACTTAAAAAAAAAAAAAAAGCCTGGGAATTAGAGTTGCTGAATCCTTATGGAACATGGTCCCTCACATAGAGTGTTGGGGTGAAGAGAGCCCTAAAGGTTATCTCACGCTTGGCCCTGGTCTGGTAGACAAGGAAACTGGCCTGTCCCTATTCCTGTTCCGGTAGAACCGTCCCAGAGTCAGTGTTTCTCAGCAGACAGTTTGCTCAGCCCACTGGCTTCTATCTCACTGTGGTTAGCCTTGTGTCTAACGAGCTCGTTCCTACGGCAAGGAACAGCTGCACTGTTGGGAGGGTCTTCCTTCCCGTGGATGTCCATCCAGCGAGCTGTTGCTGTGCCCTTTGCGCCTACTCGTTGCTGACTGCTCCTGTCTCAGCCTCTAGTTCCTTCATCCACGAAGTGGAGACTTCTGTGTCTACTTCGTAGAGTTGTGGGTTTTTTGTTGTGTTTTTTTCCCTTTTTGAGACAGGGTCTCACTGTGCAGTTCAGGCTGGTCTTGAGCTCACTTTGTAGCCTGGGCTGGCCTCAATATCTCAGTGATCCTCCCGCCTCCTGCCTCAGCCTCTGGAGTGCTTGGGATTACAGGTGTGCACCACCACATCCTCCTGTAGAGTTGTTTTAAGGACTGATTATTTAAATGTACCTGACATGTCATAAAGGCTCGACAGTGGTCTCTGTTACCATCAATAATGCTAGCGTTAGCGTTACACTACCGTTTGCACTGTCAGTAGTGTACTACTCCGTTTCTACAGTTGAGGAGCCACCCTCCGAAATCAGGCCTTAGGCTGTATGATATGAGCCTGTCATTAGTAGACTGGCGGTCTAGGACTAAAGGAGCAGCGAGTGAAGAGGAAGATGGGTCACCAATACTCGGGGCCAGTGCTTTGTCAGGTGCGATCACTGGAGTCCAGCTGAGGAACGCAGGTTCAGAGGCGTTACCACTTTGCCTTACTTTTCTAATTTTGTTCTGGGTTTTTAGTTGACTGTAGAGATGATTAAGTACATATCATACAGTTCGGTCTCAGTTTCCCCGTGCAAAGACCAAGGTTCAAAAGATAAGGTGACTTGGCTTAGCCTTGCCAGCCTAACGCGGTCATTGAGTAAAGCTCTTGTCTAATTTACATATAAAAGGAACACTGGAGTGAAACAGCCTTGAGATAAAAGCCTTGGACACAAACCCTTTACCCTTTCTTCTGCCTCAGGCCCACTAGGGTCCTGCTGAAAGCCCCACCAGTGACCTGGTTCCCTAGTCAGCACGGAGACAACCCTGGGGAAAAGCTTGAGAGCCAGCCTCCTGCCTTGGGTGTTATGAGAGAACAATCCCTTATGAAAGTTAAGTGGATGTTTTTTACTTAAAGCCTTGAAGACATTTAACCCTGCTGGGCAGCTGCTGGCTCAACGTGGCAGGGTCTGTTGAGGCCTCACAGAATACTCCCCTCGGAAGAAGACTTGTTCTCAGGCTACTATAAGCAACCATGACACACACATTTCTCTCATAAGGCGGCTCATTGGTTTAGAAATTAAAATTATTGTCTTAGTCGATACCTTCGTTGTTCCTTTGAACATCTCTCCTTTGCCCTATAGTCAAACCAGTTTTCCTGTTTTTGTAAAGTGTTTGATCAGATTCCAGTTAGAAAATTTATACTGCTTTAAATGGCCAATGAGGATACTATTTAGTTGCTGGAAAGGTCTTTCATACTTACAAACACCTGTACTACAACAACAAAACCATTATTTATTGAGCCAGAAAAATCCATTTGAAATTCACCTGTGTTGGTTTGGGGGATATTTTGCAAGGGGAACAATATAATACAGGGCACATACCTTATATGATTATTTATAGTAGTCACCCAAAGAATGATATACAAAAGAGTGCAGGAAACCTGTCCACACACTAAGACCAAGGAACCCAGCTGAGGGCTCACCCAACTCCAATAAGAACATTTTGGCTGTTTTTCTTATACATTGTGAAATTCTGTTATTGCCCGGTTATATTGAAACAGCCATATCAGGTGTATCATCTCGTTTTCTTTTTCCCGGTACCTTCCTCTGTGTGCCTTTGGTTTCATTTATCTCCACTTGTTTTGAAGGCACTAAGGCACATTTTCAAAGAGCTGTTAATTGTCACAGACAGAACACAATGACTCATTGAAGTTTCATATGTTGCTCTTTTTGGAGCTACCAGAGATTGGAACAGATTCTCCAGCCTCATCTCCACCCCGGAGTCAGATGAAAATATCAAAGTTTTCCCTTCTGTGGGGCTTGTCAGAGATTCCATTTCAGCTTATCTTATTCCTTATTTGCTCAAGATGTAGCAACTGTCCTCAAGGTCACCAATAAGGTAAGAAGCAAACTTGGATGAATGTGCCCAAATTTCTTTCCCTAAAAACCTCCACAAGATCTGCAGAGCACACTATCCTTATCGTGTTTCACTTTCCTGTGTAGTTTCTTCATTTGGCAGTGTCTCGAACGCATCACAGGAAACTGGCAGTGACCACCATTATCGTGAGTACCGTCAGTCCCCATGAGTCTGTCCATCCTTCCCTGGAACCGCAGCGTGCATGTCCCTCAGTCAACGCGGGCCTTGACGTCAGAGGAAACTTGGCCTCTTGCCTCGATCTCGGTAGCTGGCTGTAGTGTTGTGTCTGTGCTGAGTGAAGCTTTCCCATCCTTGCACTCATTCTGGGGAAGCTTTTTACGTACCCCTTTCATTCAGCCATACTGTGTGTTGGGTGTGGAGACTAAAGGATTTCTCATGCGGAGAACCTTACCACAGCTTTCTTTTCCCTGAGCTATTTGTGGTAACAGTCTGGTATTTGTTTTGATGTTCAGTGAGTGACATCTTTTTATTTTATTAAGTGGATGGAATTTGACTCTAAGGAGGTTTGGGGCCTTGATGGTTTTCTTGCCACCCTACTGCATGCAAGCTTACTCCTAGATTTTAAGGATGGGAAAGACTATGCCATATCTTTTCCTCCTGGAAATTGAATTTGGTAAAACTTGGAAGTTATTTTCTAAAACTGTAAGTCATAATTACATGCTGTTTATTTTCTGAAACTTTTAAAACTCCTTTCACAGTGAATATATGTTGGTTACCTCACTGTCAGCTTCTATTGGGATCATAGGGTAAATGCACAGAGGTTTTATGTAACTGCGGCTTCCTTTTTAACATGAAAGTGCCTTGTGTACCTTCAAAGGGACCCTGAGCTGGACCAAAAAAGGTCATCGTCCTTCCATCTTTACGCCACGCGGTGGTTTCTTTGTTTGGTTTTGATTCCTTTGTGCGTGGAGTGTTGTGTGTTGAAGGCTGATGTGTGCTTCTTACCTTTAAAGCAGTCAGTCACAGGGGTAGAAGAGGGGTGGGCTGCAGAAGGTTAACTGGTACAAGGGCACACAGAAATAATCGTTTCAAATCGAGCCTGAGGGCTCTGGAGTTACTTGTATTCCATGGCACAAGAACCCAAAGGAAAGTAATCTCAGGGTCAGCCTGAGCCCTGCAGGTGTCACCTAAGACCCTACCAGTGAAGGGTGGACCTTACAACTGCACATAAGTGTATCACTGAAATCGGGGGCGGGGATTCAGGTTCTCGCTGAGATATTTTTTCTATCAAAATCAAAATTTTTGGATTCGGGCCAAATGTGGTGGCACATGCGTGTAATTCCAGCACTCTGGGAGGCTGAGGCAGGAGAGGGATTCCAGGTTTGGTCCAGCTGGGACAACATCATGATCCTGTCTCAAAAGTAAAAAACAAAAAAGCAAAAATCCTTAAAAAGGCCTGGGGAGGTAACTCAGTGCAGAGGCCTAGTCCAATCCCCAGTACCTCAAAAAAAAATTAATATTTTACATTATACTTTACTCTGTACTTACAGAGCATTCCCATCTACATTTTTCCTTTTACATCTAATTTTATGAGATAGACACTGTCATCTCCATTTTGTTTGGCAAGCTTTAGAGAAACTCTAAAAATCAGTTGCTAATAAATATCAGAATTCTGACATTCTACCCATGTCCTCAGTCATTTTTTCAAGAGCTTATTTTCACCTGGAATACGTCAGTTGCCCCCAAGAGTCATTATCCCAAAGTAGCAAAAGTTTTGATCATGTCAAAATATTACTCTTCTCAAAAACTTTAACGATATGTTGCCACTTTAAATAATAGAAATCCAAATTTATTCAGTATCTTGTTTAAGGTAACATTGTGTAGTGGGATTGGAATCGATAATATAATTCAAAATACGACTCTTCCCTACAATAAAAATGTGTGAACCTTAGTCTATTTCTTCATCTGTGCACACCTGAATGACAAACCATCTCAAATCAGTCTTTCGAGTATTAAATGAGATGGGTCAAGCATCGTGCCTAGCATCAATAGAAACCCAGTCAATAGAAGTTTCCCTTCACTCTGGTTCAAACTGGCCTTTTCTACTGCCCTCCCACTTCTTCCTTAGGTGAGCTCTGTACATAGCAAACGTAATTGTTCGTTTCTTGGGTATGCTACCCCCCCTTTACATTTGTCCCTCTCCTCTGAAGAGCCCTCCTTCCGGCTGTGCCCATGTGTGTGCTCCCTTGGTCTTAATACCGAATGGATTAAGTAAGTAGAATAATGTTCACTCCATATGCCATGATTTTCTAAAGAGGGGAATTATTGCTAATAAATCTTTGTAAGCTCATCTTTTACGATAGGGTCTAAAACATGCCCTCTGTCATGTATTTGGGAGGCCAGGTGTCAGTTGGGGAAGGACCACAGAGCACTAGCTAAATATTGACAATTGACTGTCCCCTATCCTAGTCTAGCATATAGATTTGTATTTGTAATTCCCCCAAGACAAGATGCTACCATCCCTCCTAATTTTATTAATCCATTCTAAACTGACAGATGTTGTGATGAGCCTTGAGCTCTTGGGGATTCTTGTTTCGTTTCTGATTAAAAGATGAGTTTCCTTCTTAGACCTGAGCGTCTAAGTCTATACAACCCCTCTCTTCTGTATAATTTGTTTGGATGCCAAAAGTAAACTTGTTATTCTCCATTGGTTACTGCAAGAGCTTTTCAGTATCTGACCCCCTTGAAAATTGTTTCCTTCTAGGATGACACTGAAGAGTGGTCAGGGGCTAGGTTGGCAGTAGTACTTGGTACATTATAGATATGTAGGTAATAGTAGTTAGTGCAGTTGTTACTATTATTTGCCTTATTATTTTGAAAGAGTCTGCTGAGAGTAAACAGATCTCAGAGAACTAATCTGTGTTGATCTCTTTTCTTCTCAAGGGAATTTGAAAGCACTGTAATTCAGCCGGGTAATGACCCAGAGTTCTGGTCAATATTCTAATGCGGTTTGTGCTTTCTTCTTTCTTATTAGAATCCGATTCTTTGAATGGCTCTGTGATTTCCTCTTCCTAGCCACAGTGGCTGGGGACACCATCAGACAGCCTGTTCAGCGCTGTAGAAGCTATGTTACGGTCCTTTCTTAGGTGGTTGGTGCCTCTGTGAGCTGTGACTCCAGAGAGCAAGTTGGTTAATGTAAGAATTATAATGAGTCATTTTGGTTTTCCAGCCCTGACAGCTGTTTCCTTTGCCCACCCCCACTTCTCCATTAGCCTGTTTCCAAGAAGAGGCTCCTGTTCTAGTTCCAGGGCCTTAGAGTGGGCCCTACTGGCCCACTGTCCATTACTGGCCCAGGGGATCTCCCTAGACACCAGGCACTTGCTATCATTTCTGCTCTTACTGGCTGATCTTCACCGTGCTTTAGGGGTACCTGAGGCGGTCTTCGCCTGAGGAGTATCACTGTGTGGCATCTTGCAGTAGCACTGTAGGTGTGCGTTCCGTTGCTTTGGACTGACTCGGCAATAGAAATAATGGCCACTACTCGCTGACAGACCATGTGAGGTAAGCACCGTAGTTTTTTTTTTTTTAGCATTAATTAGCATTTTTATGGCATTAATCCTCATAACAGCTCTTTCAAGTAGCGATTGTTACATCCATTTCACAGATAAGTAATGGAGAAATAAGTAACTTGCTCAAAGTTTAAACAGTTAGCAAATACCAAAGCCAAAATTTAACTTCAAAGCCCTATTTTCTCCGTGTAGAGAAAGCTCAAATGCTGCAGGAGCTCCAAAATTACTATGGTATTTCACGCTAACATTACCAGAGATTCCCAGGACATTTAGTGATCCAAGTCGAATGTGTAGACGCGCTGGCCAATTTGAAAACAGTAGATTGCCACAATTTTACAAGAAAACCCAGAGAAACCCTAGTACATTAAACAAATTGGAATTGAAAAGCTTAAGTAAAAATATTCAATTTAAGGTCATCTTTTTATGCCGACACACAGGGCTATGGAAAATGAGGGAGCAGCATCAGGTTTCTGAAATATGCAATTTTACAATGGGAACGTGTTATAAAACGCCCCACCACTGTTGTTTTCTTTGGGATTTAGGGTGAGAGACATGAAGGCTGACAACTCTCTTCCTGTTGTAGGTCAGAGCTTCAAGGAACTCTGTAATCTTCCCACCAGCTTTCTCTCCCCTAGAACTCGCGGGTAAAATTAGATGCTGGCTGGACTTCAGTAGCTGAGTTTGAAAGCTTTCAGAGGCTGAGTCAGACAGCTGCAGCAGACTGATTTCTCACAGTGCTACTTGGGGAGACACTTTGTGCAGACTAACATAGTTCGGTAAACTGATGAATGTCTGACAGTTCCGCCGTAAAACACCGTTCATAACAATGCCCGTTAGGAGCAGAGGAAAATTATCGTTGAGTAATCTCCTTGGAAACACGATCAGGTTTTATCTTCTGCTTGCCAGTATACTGCATTTACGCCTTGCTGTTGCCCTGCCACATGTGTACTGTTACGTGAAACAACAACAACTCTGCATGGGGATTTGGTTGGAATTTTATACACATTCTGATCGACTGTAGGAGGCAGACATGGTGAAGGCAGTGTGGGAAGAAATCATTTAAAGACTGAGTGTGCTCCCAAACCAGCACTGAACACATTTATCTAATTTGACACATTTTGCCTGGAAGTCATAGAAATAGACTGAGGTGTCCCCATCAAAATGTAAAGAGCCAGAGTCTAAAACCAGACTAAAAAGGGCCGAGCATTAGGGAAGTGCCTCCCCGGGGAGCGGGTGGGCAGGGAAAGGCGAGTAGATGGCGGTTACTAGACACTGAATCAAGACTGTTCAGAAAGGCTGTACCCAAGGAAAAAGTCTTTCTTCCCAGACTTTGCAGGGCCGGGGACAGCTAAAAAAGGAGTTCTGCTTATTCTCTGCTGCAGGATGCTACCTCCTGACCCTTTATAAGTCAGCCTTGCTTGATTACTCCTTTTAATTCAAGCCTCAAAACAGCTTGTAAAGTTTTTTTTTTTTTTTTATCATTCCTTTCCAGATTGTGTGGGCCACACTGCAGCACGAGCTTTCCCTGTGTCCACATCTGTTTTCCAACCTCATTACTCTTCTCTTATTACATTCATTTAAGGAAGAAAAAGCTGTTTATCTCTTTTCTGCATGTTTTTCCCCTAAGTTTCAAAACAAAGGCAGTAAATCATGTGTTGTTTGATGTGACCATTTTCAGGATTTCTATGTGCTCATGAGAAATGCATCTACAGGAGTTGTTTGGACTTTACTATTTAAATTAGCTATACCCAAGTTCAGGCATACAACTCGCGTACGGCTGTCTCACTTCAGACTGAGACTGTCAGGACTTCTCGGGTCCATTTTCTCGAGGGCACATAGCAGTGCGATCAGTGTGTGGCTAGTGCATTCTAATTTGAATATGATTTAAACATGAGGAAGTTGGAAGCAGAACCTTAAAATGTAGGGTGATTGAACCTAGTAAAGCAAAAGCTGAGAGGACTGAGACGAGGCTGTCCCTTAGCATTACTTGTCTTCTCCCTCATACTGAAAGTTGCAGCCAAGGCAGTGAAAGAGGAACAGGGAATAAGAACAAGGGTTGGAAAGAGACAATCTCCAGTACAGGCTTTTTCCACTGAGTTTTATTATAAAGCTGGAGTACTTCAGGCAGGATGGTACTGCTAGAGAAAGAGACCGTGGAACAAAACCCACATCTTTGTTGAAATGTGACATATGACAGATGTATGACAGAGCAGCACTAAAGGATGGACTGTTCGTCAGTGGTACTGGGATGAACGATTATTCATACAGGAAAAACTCCATATTAGGATAAAAAAATTAAAACTGACCCTGAAATTGGCAAGGATGTAGAAACTTGCACTCAATGTCTGGTAAAGTTGCATAGATTTTTAGAGCCAGACTACTCCCCGTCTAAAAATGAGGATAATAACAAATCCTCATAGGGTTATTATGAAGATTAAATTAGTAATATACATAAAGTGCTTGGAACGACAGTTGGTGCAAAGTAAGCATGATTTGAATGTGATTGTTGTTATTTCTACAGTCTTACCCCTGCGTGTGAGGAACCGAGAAAATTTTGACTTATGTATATAAGAATACTCACCTGGGACTGGGGATATAGCTCAGTGGCACAGCACCTACCTGGCAAGCGCAAGGCCCTGAGTTCAATTCCCAGCACCCGCCCCCAAGACTCATTTCATGGCAGGAGAACAAAAGAGTAGATTGAAATTATCATGTTTATTGTACAGCAGTAAAAAACGAATGACTAAATCTCTGTGTAGTAGCATGGATGAAACTTAAAAACACGGTGGGAGAAGAACAGGTCTCAGACGAGTAAGACTGGTCTTCTACTGGAAAAGCAGGGGAAATGGGACTGGGGAAGGGTACACATATTTCAACTAGGTCTGTAATACTTTATTTCTTTTAAATTTAAAGCATTTTAAAAAATCTGAACCAAAAAGAGCCAAAGAGTTATTTATGGTCAGGTTTTTTAGTATGAATGCAATGGTGGGAGCAGGACGGAAGGTGCCTTGTAGGAGGGAACTTGCGACCTTGGGAAGCGACAGCCCTGGCTCCACGTGCACTGTTCATCAGCGCTGTTCTCATTCTTACCTGCTGTATAACTGCACGTGAGACATTCAGCATTAGTCACTTCACTGGGGTATTTTAGGGATTAAACGAGGTCTTCCGTATGACTAAGCGCAGTGCCTGCTACATAACAGGTATTCAATAATTGTTCCATTCCTTTATTCCTTGAACAAGCAAGCAAAGAGACTAATCACCATTCCCCTTGGAAAATATTGTAGAGCAAATTTCTGCTTCTGTAAGTCTTGGCTCCTGTTCATGTTGACTTCAAGTAAGGATTGCCAGTTCATCCTAAACCTAATGAAACTACCTCATGTGCTGAAGCAGCTTCTTCAGGACCTCACTGTATAAAACCACCATTCTTTTTTTCTACCAAGTAGTATATTTGCCAGTGTTTGGATGTTGTGATGTTCTCCTGGCCTCTGTGTAAGAAAAGTCAAACAAACATGGTCTTTACCTCTACCCTAAAGACTTCTTTGACTATACCCTTTTTGGTAGTACACACTTGTAAACTTACACCTCTTGCTAGCTGACCTGGGGAATATTCTTTTCCCTTCTAAAAAAGACGAGGGTCTTTATCTTGTGAAAGCCCAGTGTCATGTTTCGTGGATGCTAAAATTTTTCACTTCGTCATCGCTAACAAGAATGGCTATTTGATTATTGTTCTCATAAAAGAGGAAATCCACTTGAAAGCTTTTGTAGTCAAGATCCATTTCTGTGCTTTCATGAAAGCGGTACCTGTTCTAGGCGCCCCTCTTTTGGTCATTAACAAGCACTGTGGTGCTTCTCATATAAACGCTTCCATAATGACCACGTTAAACACAGGATCCTGTTGTAGTATTTGACCTCATTTGTACCCTTGGGCAGTTAGATGTGACATTCTGTGCTCACAAGAGAAGCCTATAGAGTAACACACACACACACACACACACACACACACACACACACACACACACGTTACCGGCCAAAGAAAATGCCTGATGCGTGGGTGTTTACAAGATGACCTTCTTTCCAGCATACTGCTCACAAAAAAAGCTCACCTGAGCAATTTCATCTGAAAAAAGATTCAGGAAAGAAGAGTGAGTTTCCACAGGAAAGTGTGAGAAGCACCGCAGGCTTGAATGATCCAACGTTCAGTTAAGACGTGGTATCTGAGAAGCTGTATCTAGGAGGGGAGAGATGAAATGAGAGGCCTAGGACAATTTTCCTGTCTCATGTCGTCAGGGTTTTCCAAGAGGGCCTTACACATAGCTGCTGTTTTCTGAGGCTGACATAGTTAGGAAATCTTTTTAAAGATCTAATTGCTGCAGTAAGACTGACTCATAGCCCTTTGCACCTTCTCCTGTTGTGCAGTCCATCCCATGCCGTGTTAGAAATTTCTGTAATTGAAGCCTATTTAGTCTATTTTCTCTCGCTTTGTAAACACCCTTTTCCCATAGTTGCAAATGTCTCCACTATTATTTGTTTCATTTTGTAAATTGCACAAGGGGTAGAATAAACAGTGTCTTCACACACGCACACTCATCCACTGCCAAAGACGAATTATCTCTAGCCAGAGACACATTCCACAGCAGACCCTCCGTGCTTTCCTTATACAGACAGAATGCCAAGTGCAAGGTTCTTTCTTCTTTCCATTTTTATGAGGATAGGAAAGCTAATTTTTACGTTGCCAGGATGATTGGTAATCAAATGTCTTTGGAAATGTGGTCCCCCAAGATACTCAGGCGTTCTACCACTGCCTGCAGGGTTGGGCCCTGACTTCTTTACCCTTTAACTCCTGATGTTAAGCCACCACTAGGTGAATGAGTGAGTGAATAAATGAATGAATACTGTGTTGACAAAGTGTGATCCTTGGCAAGAAGCATGAGATGCCCATAGACTTATGGTCCTACTCAGAGCTTGAGGAGGTGGCGAGAGGTGACACGTGGAATTTTCCAGAGCACAGCCAGGAAGGGCTATGCAGAGCAGACCATCTGATCTGAAACATGACCGTGAGGTAAAAAAACACTTGGCTCTCTTTTGTTTTATTCTGCTCTGTGCTCTAATGTCGAAGAACCTGCCCTATCTAGATCTGCGTGTGGTGAGAGCTAACTGAAAATCCATACCCTGCCCCTGCCCCCTAAAAACTGGGTCATGTATCTCCTGAATATTTAATATCGTGTCCTACATTTTGTGTCTCAAGAGAAATTGTTACTCATTTGTAGATGTCATTCAGGCCACAGAGAAGCCGTCATTCACTGAAGATTCATTATCTGTAGTCATATTTGACCTTGAGCATTCTTTGTAGCCTTTGTACTTCTTCTTCTGTTACACATTTCTTACTCATTCATTTGCTCATTCAGTATTTTGTATGAACAAGGGATTCTCTTGACTGCTCAGACTTGAAAATGAGTATGACACAGACTCTAAGGTGTAGCCCTCAATCCAGTCGGAAAGGCAGAAATTTATATGGTAAAGATAGTTTCTGCCTTTCCCTCTTTTTTTATATCACCACCAACTCCTACCACTACCATATTTTCACCTTCCTTTTGCCTTCCCTGTACCTGAGTCAAAGTATTTTTATTGTATAAAAATACATAATATGTAATTTACCATCCTAGCTGTTTTTAAACATACAATAGTGGGTGCAAGTGTTGTACAACAGATCCCCAGAATGTTTTCATCTTATAAAACTGAAACTCTATAATCATTGAACAACAACACCCTGTTTTTCCTCCTTTCCCCCAGTCCCTGGTAACCATGTTCTACTTCGGGTTTCTGTGAACTTGACTACACATATTATGTGAAAGTGTATTCCACTGTATTTGTCGTTTTACAACTGGCTGATTTCACTTAGCATAATGTCCTCAAGATTCATCTATATTGCAGCATATGACAAGATCTCTCTTTTATAAAGCTGAATAATATTCCACTATGTGCACATATGACTTTATTTTTTTTCAGTACTGGCGATTGAACTCAGGACCTTGAGCTTGCTAGGCAGGCGCTTATGCCACTGAGCTATATCTCCAGCCCACATGCCATTTTTAAGACATTGATCCTTGAATGGATATTTGGGTTGTTTCTGTATCCAGCTGTTGTGAATAATGCTGAAATGGATATGCAAATACCTCTTTAAAATTATTTTTTCACTTCTTTTGGCTATATACCCAAAAGTGAGATTGCTGAATTATATGTACTTCTGTTTTTAATTTTTGAGAAACCTTCATATTGTTTTCCATAAAAGCGGCACCATTGTAAATTCCCAGCAACAGTGCACAAGCATGCCAACTTCTGTACATCCTTGTCAGCACAGCGCTTTCTGTATTGGCTGTCCTAATGGTTATGAAGTAATTGTGGCTTTGATTTTCCTGGTAATTTGTAATCTTGAGCACCTTTACATATGTCTGTTGGACAATTACTTATATTCTTTGCATAAATGTCTATTCAAATCCTCTGCTTACTTTAAAATCAAATTACTTGGTTTTTAGATTGTTGTTACGTAGTAATAATTCTTTATATATTTTGAGTGCTAACTCCTTCCAGATATAAGGTTTGCAAATGTTTTCTCCCATTCTGTAGGTTTCCCTTTCACTGTTATTTTCCTGTAGACCTATGTGTGTATTTTTACTTTTTTGACTGTGTTTGTCATGCCACATCTAAGAAATCATCCCTAAATCCATTGTTATGAAGCTTCATCTCTATTTTTCTTCTAGTTGTTCTATAGTTTGAGATTCATATCATATGCCAAGTTAATCAATAAACATACAGCCAGAAATATAGGAGAAAAGAACTCTTGTTAGGCAGTTAATTTTTAAAATACTATATTATTTTTCAGAATTTTGTGATTAGGATTTGACTCAGTTTTGCCTTATCTCTTAACATGTGCTCAGATGTGGACTTGTTGTTATACCTAAAACAAGCCATCATTAAAGATCTTCCTTCACAGCCAGGCATGGTGGCATATGGCTATAATCCCAGCACTCTGGGAGCCTGAGGCAGGAGTACTGCAAGTTCAAGCCCAGTCTGGGCAATTTAGCGACTTAGTGAGACCCTGTATCAAAACTTACTTTTTTTTTAATGGGCTAGAGTAAAAGGCCCTGAATTCTTACAATACAACACAATACAATACATAAATTATTTAGTTATTTTTTTAAAAAACCCTTTACTGTCATGCTAGGGAGTCCTTTGGGCTCACCCTTACGGAAGCTTCTGGAGCTTCCTTCCTAGTGTTTCATTCCTTTGTATCCATCTGAATTTCAGTTTTTCCTAATCTTCCTTCAGCTTCAAGATTCCCTTTACTATTGGAAATGCCAGCATGCTAGCTACAACTCTGTCAGCATTTGTCCCTCCAAAAATGTCTGTTTTGTGCTCACTTTGGCAGCACATATATAAAAATGTCTCTTTTGCCTTTTTTTTTTTTTTTGCGGTACTGGGGATCGAACTCAGGACCCTGCGCTTGCTAGTCAAGCGCTTATTCCACTGAGCTATATCCCCAGCCCTCTTTTGCCTTTATTTTAAAGGCTATAACATTTTTTAAAATACACATCAGTTTACAGATAGCATGTATTAACTCTGGCTTGTATTAACTCTGACAAAAAGTCAGCAGTTTTTTTGTGTGTATATGTAATACGTCTTTTTACCTCTGTCTTCCTTTAAGATCTTTCTTATCTGTTATTCAGCATTTGGATGATGTTGTGCTTTGGAATGGTTTTATTTTTGTCTACTCTATTTTATAGCTTGTTAAACTTCTTGGGTTTATAAGTTTATAATTTTCACAAAATTTGATTTTTTTTCTGAGTTTTACTTCTCACCATGTTTCAGTTTGAATACTTTTCTTGTTTAGTGCTGGGGGTTGAACCCAGGGCCCTGTACGTGCTAGGCAAGCACTCTATCACTGATCCACACCCCTAGCCTGGTGTATTTTACTTTTGAGACAATGTACTGCTAAGATGCCTGGGCTGGCCTCAAACTTGTGATCCTCCTGCATCAACTTCCCAAGTACTGCGCCTGGCATTACTTTGGTGTGCCACCACACCTGGCTTGGATAGTTTGCATTATGCTATATTTAGGTTTATAGATCTCTGTAACGTTTAATCTGTTGTCAGCTCTGTCCAGTGAGTTTTCCATTCTGGAAAGTTTATATATCTCCCATTTGCTATCTTCATTGTGGCTGTGTTTTCTTTTACATTTTTGAAAATGTTTTAAATAACTGTTTGAACTCCCTTCTGTGAAATGCATGAAGCAAACATCATACCTAGGAGGAAAATTGAATGTTTTCCTTAAGGTCAGCAATGAGGCAAAGATGTCCACCCAAGAATATGCTATGAAATCTACTTTTAAAAAGCTATTGTAGGGCTGGGGATATAGCTCAGTGGAATAAGCGCCTGCCTAGCAAGCGCAGGGTCCTGAGTTCGATCCCCAGTACCGCCAAAAAAAAAAAAAAAAAAGCTATTGTAAATAGTGAAGTGGAACAAAGAGAACATGAAATCAATATGTAAAAACTAAATGTCCATATGCTATCAACACTCTAAAGTTGAAATTTAAAAAGCAATTCCATTTATAATAGAAAAACAGGCTTTTATCCGTAAGTATGTAGAATAAACAACTCATTGTAGACAGTAGAGCTGTACATGAGATTATATGAGTGTGGAAGCTATTAGCAAATTCGGTTGCCTTTGGGCTGAGAGGTGCTTCAGAGGCCGAGTCAGCCTGGCGTGTGTGAGGCCCTGGGTCAGTCAGGGCTGTTGCCTTTGAATTCTCTCATTGGTCCTTAGTATAGATCAGGGATAAAAACGGGAAGAAAGCTAGTGGGAGGCAGAAGGGAAGGACAAACTGCAGCTCATGGGGACCTTGTGTTTCCAGAGCCATTAATGATGAAATAGGAGACTGACCTGCAGCGGGCTGGCGCTCTTCCCTGCGGAGCTGCACGTGCACCTGGTCCAGGACTCAGAGACTCTAAAACAGGCTATATGGTGAGAGCTGGAGAGTTCCGCAGGCCTGGCAGGTCAGCCAGCCCATCGGCAACGTATGCACAGCCGCAGCGGTGCCGCGTACCCTCATCTAACCTGCACAGTACAGTCACTGCTGCTGTACCTCTACCTTCCAAGTCCCTCACGATGTTATCTTATTGCCAACCCCAACTCATAATCATACAGGGAAGAGAATTCTCAGAAATTTAGTTTAATCTGAGTTCCACTGACGCTGTGGAGAACTACTATGATACTTAGTTGTTTGTGATAGCTTTCAGTAGTTTATTAAAGGGACTCATTCTGCAAGGTTACAAGATATATGTGCACTACAAAAATCACATGTATTTCTATATAGTATAAATGAGCAAATACAAAATTGAACTAAGAGAAAATTCCATTTGCAATAGAATCAAAAGGATAAAGTACTTAGGAATAACATTAGAATTACGAAGCAAGCTGGGTATAGTGGTATGTGCCTGTGATCCCAGCCTCTTGTAAGACTGAAGCACAAGAATTGCAAGTTCAAGGCCAGCCTGGGCAAATTAGCAAGATCTTGTCTCAAAATAAAACAAAAAAAGGGCACAGATATAGTTCAGTGATAAGGGTGCTTGCCTAGCATACTCAAGACCCTGGGTGTGATCCCAAGTATAGCAGTGAGGGGTACAGGGAAAGACTACAGAACAGGTGAGATTATAGGAGACCTAAATAAAATGGAAAAATATCTTGTGTTCACAGATCAGAAGACGATATTGTTAAAATGACAGTACTCCCCAAACTGATGGACAGCTTCTGCATTTTCCCTATCAAAGTCCAAGCTGACTTCTTTGCAAAAAATTAGTTCTAAAATTCATATGTGAATTTAAGGAATGCAGAATAGCCAGAACATCTTGAAAAGGAACAAAGTTGGAGACCTTAACATCTTCAAGGTTGCCAAGACAGTTATTTAGGGAAGGAAGAGACAAACTGGAACCCCTGAAGACCAGTGCCCCTTGGCGCTGCACCGCACCACCTCAGGGCTAGAGGCACAGAGAAGCACGCGCGGGCTCCAGTGCGGTTGCATGGGCTGTGGTTTGCGCTTTCCTTGTATTTTCAACAGTGGTGATGAAGGAAATGCATGTCCACTCACAAAAGAAAATTTGACCCTACCTCACACCGTGTACAAGAATTGGTTCAGAGTTTCGTGTTTAACTTAGAGGTACAGTGCATACTTATTATGCATAAGGCCCTGAGATCTAGCCTCAGTACACCCACACAAATGTTGTTGAAATATAAAAGCTAAAACTACAGAACTTGAATATGAAAATGTAGGTGTAAATCTTAGTGACTGTTCTCCTATGTATGACAAGAGTACAAACAAACAAAAAAAATAAACTGAATATCATCAAAATGGAAAATCTTTGGACTTTAAACCCAAGCATCAAAAAAGTAAACATGCCCATAGAATAGGCAAAAAGTTTTGCAAGCTGTTCCGAAAGAACCACATCCTGGATGGTCCCACTTACTTGAAAGATCCAGAATAGGCAAATCTATAGAGACAGAAAGCAGATTAGTAACTGTCTGGAGTAGTAGTATAGGGAGTTTGGGAAGTGACAGTTATGGGCTGCTTTTTTTTTTTTTTTTATAATCAAAATGTTCTAAAATAGATTATGGTGATAGTTAAACAGTTCTGTTACACACTAAAAGCCAGTGGATTACCCTTTAAATGGGTAAAATGTATGATGAGTTTATCTCAGTAAATCTGTGAATGCTTTATTAAGGCAACCTGAGATTGACACACCTGGCAGAACAGAACTCTTGTTTATTCCTTTGCTTGTCCTCATTCACGTGTTGCCTTTGTGGGCAGGTATATGAGCAGGCAGGGAGTTCCGTCCCATTCCTACCATTCTGTTTCTTCTCCAGGGGCCACTTCTGCCTAGCCTTGTGGCCAAGACAGTCACAAGCCACTTAGTATTTTGCAAACTTTTCCCTGGGGCCTGAGCAGGGGATATTTTTAGAAAAACTGTGGGTCTGATTTTGATGTGGCCCAGTGTCTGGTCCTGAGGCCCCGTCAGTGCCGCTGGGGTGAGCATATGTTACATGCAGTCTTAATCTCTTGGAGGACGCAGAGTTGTTTAGTCCATCCTGGTGTAGCCCACAAACCATGTTTAAAATAGTGAGCCAAACCACGGGGCTGCCTTGGTGAGGTGGCGCTGGTCCCTCTCCTTGAGTGAAAAAGAAAAGCCAGGCAGGTAACCACAAGCCAAGTTGGGCTTGGCTACTCCAGGCTCCCGTGATGACTGTGGCAAGCTTTTCTAAGCCTCCTTTGGCTCACTTTCTCCCTCCTGCAGCGTCTCTCTACATTAACCCTTTATTTAGCGTGGCTCCAGAGCAGAGTACTTTCCTCTAGTTAAATGTTCTTCCCTCTGTTAATTCTCTCTCCACTGAGTGCAGAACTCAGGAAACCGTCTTGTTAAACAGAAATGTCTGGCATGATAGTGTACACCTATAAGCTTACTACACTGGAGGCTGAGGCAGGAGGATCACTGTGAGTTTATGCCATCCTGGACTACCTAGTGAGTTCAAGGCCAGCCTGAAGTACATAGTGAGACCCTGTCTCACCAAAAAAAAAAAAAAAGATAAATGAACAAACAGTAGAGTTGTAAGGGACCTTAGAACCCTTATAGTGCTACACTGCCAACACACGTATGCTTTGCACTTAAGGACCTGATATCCAAAGAGAGGAAGTGTTATGGCAAAATTATTAGTACTGTTATTTTCCAATTTCTAGTGCAGTTCTCTCCCTACCACCCCACCACCCCACCACTACATAAGTGGTTTCTCTGTTTTATTTTATCTTATTTTAATGTGGCACTGGGGATTGTACCCAAGGCTTCAGGCATGCTAAATATATGCTGTACCACACTTTCCATTTCTAAATGAAAAATGATATGCATTGCATTAAGAAAGTGGGATTTTGAGCATGTTCCAACCACTTGAAATTCTCTATGTGCTAGGTATGAACAGAATAGGCAATGGTCCACCTTGAAGATAGTTGTATAATTTCTTTAAGCCCAGTGGTCTCTTGGGTGCCCTGGATCCAGCTTGCAGAGCAGTTAGCAAATTTGTCTCTAAAAAGGAATGAAGTAGGACGTGTGTAGCGTGGTAGAAAAAATACCTAATTAGGAGTCAGGGTGTGTATTTGCGTCACAAATCTGCCACATGAAGATCCCATATCTTGGGAGAGTATCTTCAGTTTTCCAAGCCTCAGTGTATAGATCTGTGTACCAGGAAAGAACACTGGCACTTACCCGAGAATGTGCTTGTAATAGCTTTGATGAAATTATGAGTGTGAAACTTCTTGTTACTTGAAACAAAAAGCATATTCATATGAAAAAGTAGCACTGTTATGCATGTATGTGCCCAGCCAGAGGTTAGTTCTTAAGCAGATCTCATCAGAGCTGGGAATCCTGCTTGCTCTTTTGGGCAGCAGAGATGGAGCCATTTGGCCATGTCTGGCTCTTTAACATATTGAAGCTTTTATCAAGCAAGTCCAAACCCACAGGTTTACTTTATTCCTGTGGTGCCTCAGCTTTTTGACATTTGGATAATATTATATATATCATGTTCTTAATAACAAAATTGGGCATAAAGTGGTATATAATGAAGAGACACCTGCACTTGCCCACTCTGTCCCAATCATGTTTGCAGGTTCCTGCATAGCATTCTACAGGTGTCTTATACATCCTTTCTCCTTTACATCAAAACGACATCTCTGTCTATATATACTCTTTCCGTATGTGGATATATCTCCTTTTTTTAGTATTTATAGAATTTTGTTTTTATTTTTAGGAAACTATACTTTTCCAAAATTTACTTAGCAACTGCTATTTCTAGGCGTGCAGATGGTTTTTACTCTTTTGTTGTCATAAACAGTGCAAAAATAAATATTTTACATCTTTGGACATTCGTTTAATTTTATAATAACATAATTGAATATAATTACACAATTGTACAATTAATTCTAGACGTAGTATTCCCAAGTCGAAAGTTACATGACCCCAGTGTTTTTTAGAATGTTATTATACCATGTCAGATTTTCCATCATAGTTTCTATACTAAGTGATATCCAGATAAACAATTTGTTACAGAGTTTCTTTCTCTAAACTTTGCAAATATAGTGTGCTAGCAGACTTTTATTTTTTTTTATTTATTTATTTTTTAATTTTACTGATAAATATATTTTCTAAATGTTACTTTATTTATTTATTTATTTTTATTATTTTTTGCGGTACTGGGTATCAAACTCAGGACCCTACGCTTACTAGACAAGCGCTTATTCCACTGAGCTATATCCCCAGCCCCGCTAGCAGACTTTTAGTCGCTGCCAGTCGATAGATTCAGTGTGTTCTTTCATTTGCATTGTACCTAAGTTGATGTGGCATATCTTTTCACACACTTAAACACTGTATTTACACACTTATTTATTCCATTCTCTGTGTTCCATGATCTATTTTTCTGTTGGATTGTTGGTCTTCTATGTTAATTTTGATGAGTTTTCTATAATTGGACAAGTTTCCTCCATATTTGATAGGTATATTTTTTCAAGTTTGTCAGTATCTGGTAACATGTTTATAGTATTTTTGCCACACAGTGTTATAGAATTTTGTGTTTATCAGAAATTTTAGTGGTTTCTGGGATTGATATCATATTTAGAATAGCTTTCTCCATTTCTCTATTTAAAAAAAAGACTCACAGTATATCTTTACCTTCTCCATTGCTTCCTTTTTTTACAAGAACATTGTGCATCTAATAAATGCACAAGAAATTTTTCCCTCAACAACTATTTCAGTTTGGGCTGTGTCAGGCAGTAAATGGAAAACAGAATTTTAGTTTGGAAGATCTCACTGAGTACTATAACCTATTCAGACCCATTAGTTACTACATACCTGCCTCTTGAATTTTGTTCATGTCTAACTGAAATGAATTCATACATGAAAAAGTGCTTTTTAAAGTATAGGAATAATTTGAAGTAATTTTTTGGCAAACATATTCATATATGTTTCTGTTGTTTTTCTCCATTATTGGTCTCAGGTTTGAAATAAAACTTGTAGGAAAAAGCCAACCTTAAGAATGTGAAATTTCGGGGCTGGGGATATATAGCTCAGTGGAATAGGTGCTTGCCTGGCAAGCACAAGGTCCTGAGTTCAATCCCCAGTACCGCCAAAAAAAAAAAAAAAAAAGAATGTGAAATTTCTTTTATTGCTTCTGTGGGGATACTATGCCAATGAGAAGGCTTTCCTGAGCCCTGATTGGAAGCTGATGAGGGAGGGAAAACAGGGCTAGTGAGAGGTTCTCCCGATAGGTCTGGACTAGCAGCTTTTAAGAGTTGGATGGCTGGAAAAGTGTGCAGGACATTTGGGTCATATATTATTCATGGACAGAGACCCTGGCTCATTCTTGCTTGTGCTGAAAGAGTTCAAAGGCAAAGTCTTTCAGGAAGTTGGTTCACTCCTCAGCAGATGTGACTTCCTGTGTCAGCGCGGGAGAATTCCTCAGCTTGACCTGTGGAGGCTCCAAGGAAATGGGGAATGCCCAAGCTCAAGGTTCAGATTGGTCCTTGATAGTAAAATAAAGACAGCGTGGGGGAGACAAAGGGAAGGCAGTCTATAGAGGGAACGGTGGGCCAGACCCCTCCAGAGCTCTCTGGATCTTACCTGGGGAATTGGAGAGTGTTATTTTCATTTCTACCCTAGGCTTATGGATTGGCCAAATTATATCATAGCTTTATCTACCTAGAATATGCATTTTTAGACACCTTAATCGAGGTAGAATTTCATACAGTGAAATGCACAGATCTTCAGTGTATGATTAAATGACTTAACAAATGGAAATATATGTGATATTTTTCCCTTTTAAAGTTAAAAGTACCACATGGCACCCTGTATCTAAGTCATACTGTGATTCTGTGATCTTGTGATACTAGAAGTTGTGATGGTTATTTCACTCTGTTTTGTCCCTTTGTTTTGAAAGCAGTCAGGCAGTGGGACAGTCAGTTAGCGGTCCTGTCTAGCGCCTTAGTTCTTTACCATTTTGTTTACGACTTAATGAGAATGTGCTCATGTTGCACATGTACCCCTAAACCCGGATGGTCTTGGTCCCTCTAATTCATCGTGCAGACACATGAGCGCCCACCACCCAGGAGGCGCTTTATGTCTTCTCATTCTCCCCGTCTGCCCTTACGTGAGAGGAGGCGGAGGGGACAAAGGCACGGCCAAGAGAAGTTGGAGGGCGTTTGCACCAGCATGTGGTTGGGAAAGTAAATCGAGTTGTAAGTGGTGAGAACTTGAACTAACTCACTGGGCAGCTTTAATTGCACCTTCGGTATGAGGACCTGAGGACTTGCTGACTGACCTCCACTGCTGCTTCAGGGCTCTTTGCAATTAGCTGCTGTCTTGTGGCCTACCTACCGACAGGTGAGTCAGAGCCTCTTCCACACCCTAGTGATTCACACCAGCTACCCTGAAACTCCCAGCACAGGAAAAACATCACAGAAGAGCTGAACTGAGGTCCTGTGTTCTGCGCGTCCACCTACATTGTGTTATTACTCCTTACTAAAGTGCAAAAAAGGAAGCGGAGACAGTAAAGTTTAGCGCAGGGCGCAGTAGGTGCTAATAAGTGTGTGTAACAGAGAGGAGGAGGGCCAGCTACTTGGCTGGCGGAGGGCAGTCCCCAGGTCCCCAGGTCGGAATACTTATCTTTGTTTTCTGCACATTTTCAACAGGTGTCAGTTACAGTTTCTTGGCCCTAACGTGAAAAGCTTTGCATGTTTGGTTCAGTTTACCCGTAGGCTCCAGCTGAGACTACGTAGAGGATTGACTCAGTGAAAATGTTTACTTCTCTAATTAAGCAGAATTAAGGTCTGAACTCAAAACTGTCTTGGGCTGTGCCCAGCATAATTGAGATGCATGGGCTTTGTGTAAATAATGTACCTCTAATTGGCTTTGATTAAGTGCAAATTAGGATCACACTTCACTCCAGCGTGATTTACATTCCTAAGCCTTTTACTAACTAAAGTGCTGTGGGTGGCCGATAAGGCAGGCTTGTTTATCCAGGAGAGAAGAGGCTAGAGCAAGGATCTAGGATCTGCAGTTTCTAAATGTGAAGCAACTGCAGCGAGGACTCCTGCTGCTGTCAGCACACCCCTACTTCTGGTCCCTGCTTAGAGTGAATTTGCTTTACTGCAGTAAGTTCTTGACCTGCATTGATTGCTTTTTGGCATCAAGACTTGGGAAGCTGGTATTTACAGATAAATGAATAATAACACTCAGTAAATGTTGGAGTCTGCCTTCTGAAACAGATCTAACCAGTACCAGGCTTTGATTGGAGAGTACCCTAACACTTTTGTTACTGGGAACCAGAAGCATTTCAGAAAGGAAGCAACTGATGGGGAGTTCTTTGTGTGTGGTGTGAAGCAGCAGACTGTTACAAAGCAGCTGGACTCTGCACACATCTTTCTCCAGGATTGCGTTCCCACTCAAAGGATGGGTCTTTGCAGTTAGCTCTTGGTGAGCCTGTAAAGGAGGGAGTTTGTCCATTTCCTCCTGCCTGCAAGTTCTCTGAATTTGCATTTGAAAGTTGTCAACAGATGAAACAGCTGTATGTGTGTGTGTGTGTGTTGATGCTGGTTGTTTCCTGTACTGGGGAAGGCTGCCTCATGGAAAGACCCCTGAGTAATGGAACCTGCAAAATGGCAGCAGGGTAACAAAGTGACTTAGTGTTTATGACCCTAGAAGACATTGATATTTGGACCTAGATGGGGTTTCTCCAGATTTCTCACATTCGCATGCTGCTGCTTGAGCTGGGACCAAAACATAACATGATGTAATAGAGATTTTCACATGACAGAGAGTGCTAACAGTGCGCCAGGATCTGGGGAGTGCTGTTAGAGTGAGTTAACTACTTACTTCACACCCTTGTGGAAGTGTCTCCCAGGGCAGCCAGAACGCTCCTTCCATGTGTAACCTTCAGAAAATGTTGGACTGTAAATATGTTTGGTCTCCAAACTCTGCCCTGGGCTTACCAGAGTAAGAAGGCAAGGCACATATTTAGACAGGTTGCGTTACCGAAATCCTGGCCACAGCTAGTAGAGATGAAGAATACTTTCTAAAAGGCCCTTAATGGGCAGGGGATATAGCTTAGTGGAATAAGCACCTGCCTGGCAAGCAGGAGGTCCTGAGTTGGACCCCTAGTTACTGCAAAAAAAAGTTTTTTAAAAAGGCCCTTCAAACTACATTCATCCAATTAGTCATTGAGTAGATGTTTAGGCCGGCCTCCTCCTGAGCCAGATGCTCAAGGTGCAGCTAGGACTATTCTCTGGTCTTGAGCGCTAAGGAGCTGTATCTCATGGGAGCAGATCTCTCCATAGATAAATTACAAGCGAATGCTAGGACAGAAACCAGGAAGCATGTGGTGGTGGCTGCTGCAGGGAAGACCTTCTGCCGGAGGGTACTGGATCAGAGCCACTCAGTCGGCTCTAGGGCTGTGTGTTAGTTCCTTCACTCAGCTGGGACCAGTGCATGAATCTCTGAAGAAAAAAGTCTTAAAAGCAATAAAATATTGGCATTTATTCGCTCTGTGCTTTCCAGGTACAGTTCTTAGTGCTTTTGTTCATCTCTCATGCAATCTTCACAGCCTTAGATAGTGTAACTGTTATCCTGTCTTAAGAGCAGCACTGTAGTAAGCTGAGGCTTAGAAAGACTGCGTGCTTCCCCAAAGACCTTACAGCTGCAGAGAAACTTGAATTTGAGGCTGTTATCTCTGCAGCTCTATGTGGTAACCACTGTTACCCTTCACCCGGAAGTAATGGACTGAATCACAGCTCTGGCCTCTGGTACTGACTGGGCTCCTCCTGCCAGCTGGTTATGGGCTGTTGAGCAAGTTGCTTTCTGTCTCTGACTTGGTTCCTAGACCCATCATTAAATAAGGTGCTCAGCCAGCTTCATAAAGAAATTGCATGGGCTGTGGATAGCAAAGCTTCTGTTACTTACCAGTTGTGAATTTTGTGATCTTGGTTTGCTAGGTGCCAGCCCTAAGGTATGCAGTCAATCTTTATCAGTTGTCTTGACTTCTGTTCTTGAATCCAGATAGTCCATAAAGTAGAATTCTGTATCTTTCCTTGTTGGGAACAGACTGTGCAGCAAGGCCCAAGTCTATGGATATATGAACTTTGTCCCAGGACCATCTCTGCTAGAGATTGTCCTGTTCTTAGATGCGCATGCACATACCACGCTGGGTTGTTGGCAGATGTGGTGCTCTGATCTTGCAAAAGATATGGGTCAGACCAAGACCTTAACTAAGGTAGGTTTTTCACTCCAGATGGATTAGGATGAGTGCTTCATTGTGTGACTAACAGAGACAAGAAGCCAAGTCTGCAGTAACCACAAAACACGGTCAACCAGAGAGCCAAGATGTTTCTCTGGCAGTTTTTAATGCAGATCTGCCTCGTAGAATACTATGATTTCCAAGCTTGGGTCCTCACAGTAGGCATTGTACTCAGCTCTGGGGGAGCCATCAGATCTGGTGAAGCCCAGATGCTGGCTGGTGTCTTGTAGGTGACTTGGTGTTAAAGGGAGCCTTTGCCCAGAAGATTTTAATTTTGGAAGACAGAGGTGAAGAGTGAGAAACATGCTCATAATGTTTATCTATGAACCAAAAGATGTTTAAAATTACAAATTTCAGCTACATAGCATCAGTCCTTCAGTGCCTCCCGTCCTAGAGTGATCACGTGGGCCCGGCTGCCCAACTTGTACAGTGGCAGGGCCCTGTACAAGTGCATCATCTTCCTTCCTGTCCCTTAGTTCACTTGTTAGAACAACTTGTTTCCAATTTTTCATGTTGTCTGGTCCTTCTAATCAAATTGTGTAGCTTTGACGTTGACCTTTGTTTCTGTTTCTAAGCAGTACTGTGACATAGGAGAGGATGAGCCACTGTGACTCAGCCAGTTCACTCCAAGCCATGAGGGTGCTGTGGGGTGCCACGCCAGTGCATTCTCACTCCTGGACAAGGGTTTCTCCTCCAGGCATTTCCAAACATCCTCAAGTGAGCCCAGTAGGATTTTTAGCTTCCTTTTTCTGCTCTTTGGTTACAGTGTCTCGACAGCAGACATAGATGTTTACCTCCCTGTACATTACCGCAATATGAAACCACTCTGTCTCCTGAAAGCAAATAAACGGGCTTTCATGTGTGTGCTGTCCAGTGGCAGCTATAGGGTTAAAAGTTTTAGCAGGCAGACTGGCCAGCAGGAGTTAGTGGTGTGGAGTAAGAAGGACGCCAGGCTGTCTCTAAACTTTTTGGCCCTCCCCAAGTACAGAGATGAAGGAAGAGCCTCTATAAATCACTGGAGATTAGAGACCCTGTTCTTGCCGACTCCGCAGGGTTGCACTGCTTAATGTCAAAGCCTCACGTATTACTTTAACAGCACTCCTTTTCTTTATTAAATGCACTTTGAAATAAAAAAAACTGATGATCTTTCCAGTAAGGGGGAGCAGGCTAAAAGGATTTAGAAAGTATCTGCTATGTTACATTACAGAGACTAATAACTGTTTAGGGAGAAAGTAACATTGTTGCACCACCTTAAACCATAAAAAAACAAAAAGAGGTATAAAGGTCTGTTCCTTACAATCAATGTGTTTGAGTGTTTATTTTGCCCCACGTCCTTGCTTTCAAAGTGTCAAAGAAACTGGGAAACCCACGTGAGCACCACTGACCAAAGAGTGGGAACACGCTCTTCATCAGATTTTTCAGAAACTGGGGCATTTACTCTGTGTACCTGTGTGTGTGTGTGTGTGTGTGTGTGTGTGTGTGTGTGTGTGTGTGTGTGCGCACGCGCGCACGCGCACACACATGTGGGGGGAGGAGCAGAGGAGGGAGGGTGGTGGAAAGAGTTCTACTCTTATACTTAAAAAAAAAAAATGCAAACTTTGTGTTCTTTTGGAGGCCGAGACTAAGCTTATCTCCTTCATCTGACTTTAATGAAGACATATTTTAAGCAGCTGCGCCCATGTCAAATGTCATATTTTGCCTCAAAACTTCCACCTTCTGAGTGGGAGGTTTCTCAAAACGAAGAAGTTGGTGGTAGTGATGAACTAATTGGGGAGCATTATGCAAAAGTCTGTCGGTAAATGTAAAAGAATTTATATGCATGAGATCAGAGTGGCTATGAACTAGCAATTGTTAAAGCTAATGATGGGTATATGGGGCTCTTTATACCATTCTCTCTCTGTTTCTACATTTTTAAAATTCAATAATGGAAAAATAAATCAGTTCAAACAAAGTGCTTAGCACTTAGTAAAAAAATGAATGTGAGCTAAAATACTAAATCACCAATTATAGTATATTAATTTATATTTTCTGAATGATCTTCAGATAAATGCTGCAGAGAATTTCAGTGCTCCTAATTCGTTAGGGCCTGAAACTTCTTTCTGTGTTTTTCCTTTGTAGTCAAATGGCAACTTCTAAAAACAGAATTATTTCAAGAGGGTTGGATTCACTAAAAGCTCAGTAAAGACCCTTCAAAATCTGAAGAACAAGTGTGTTCGAGGGACTTTTCCAGTTAGTCTGTCTTAGCCAAGGACCCACGAACCAAGCCCATTTTGTTTATAGGGCTTCAGTTATTTATCCGGCAAACATTTAACCAGCAAATACTGGCCTACTGGGCACTGTACTAACTGCCAGAGATAAAAAAGCTGAGTAACTCAAATTCCCCCCTCTCGAGGCGCTTATGGTCTTAAATGGAATTATAAAAAAATAGATTAGGCATAAACCAAGCATGAACTCTTAAAAATAAGGTTCACTTTCCAGTGTTGCTGTACTTGCTATGGGAAAGGACACTGGCTCTCGCGCCGCAGCTCCCAGGTTATGACTTGGAAGAGCATAGTGAGCTGGAGACGAGCTGGGAACCCATCTTGGGGCTGTTCCTGCCCCAAGTGTGGTGTTGTTTCCATCTGCATTTTGAAGTTTGAAAAGAGTTCACACCTTGCAAATGTGGTTCATATTTGCCAGGAAAAGATGGCTTGTTTTGCAGTGCTTCCCATCCAAAAGCTGACAAGTCACAGCTTTTTATTCTGACAAACAGCTTGAAGGTATCACCTCTGCAGACTCCTGACACAATGAATTGCGGTTCTTCATTTATGGCAGTTTGTGTTTCGTGTATGCTTTCATGTGTTTAGGACTGTTGCCCAGTTTTAAAGTAGCAGCTCTTAAAATAGCTGGAAATGGATGTGGAGTTCAGGTTTGGTTAAAAGGGCCTTGGTGGAACTTGTATGTGGTGTACGTGTGTGCGCTCTTTCAAGCCTGTACGCTTGCCCGGGCCACTGTGTCAGTGACAGAGCCATTTACACAGGGGTCCATTATGATGGAAAGTATCAGGCATGTAGGGTAAGGAGTAAAAGGGAAGGAAGATTGCATCTAGTGATCCTGGAACAGTTGCTCAGACCAGCATTTAGTGTTTTATTAGGAGAGAACAACTCTATAAAAGGAACAAGCGATTCAATCATTATAGAGTGAGGCGGCAGGAGGCAGCTGCCAGCGTGACTCTGAAAACCCTTTGAGATCCTAGAGGAGTTGCCACATATAACGTGCTGCAGCTGCTGGGATCATTTCGGAGAAATGCAGAACTTGGCACGCACCCACTCCTGCGGGGATAGGACTTTAGGATCACCCCAGTGTTTTCTTTAGATAAGTTCCACCCCCACCCCCACTTTCCCTCCTTGCCACTAAATGTTTTCACAGTAGTTCTTGTATTTTTCTCTTTTTCAGATAGGTTTGAAAGAATTAAGAGAGCACAGCCCCCTAGTTTGACTTGGAGAAAAATGATGGGTCATATATGCTGGGGTCTGGGCAGGTCAGACCAGGCTGGAAGAACACAAGGCCCCAGTTGTGCCCCATCCTGTGCTTGTACTTGATGAGCAAGTCACCGTAGCCTGGAAGCCAGCCCTTACATGATGTCATACAAGTCACAAAGTATGTGAATTTCATTTTTTAAAAATCTACCTGGGATGTCTGTTTTTCATCAGTGGTATAGGACATTTGCAAAGTCGAACCCTTCAACTTTAAAAATCTCCAATTAAATTACATAAACTTAAGCAACAACCATTGTTCATTAAGCCAAAAGAAAGGTCACATGTGGGGGAGCTATTCTTGACAAATTATTATTTGATATGTATATAAACTTTCTTCTCAAAGCATAAATGCCAGTTACTACTGAAAATTGGCAACTGGAAAAGTTTCTGTGAACTCAGATTCCGTGAGCAAGCTCAGAGACCAGCAGCATGTCAGTAAAAATGACGGATGTGATCTTGAAAAAGACATGGCCCTAACCTCACTGAGGAACAAACGGGGAAGGTAGGGAAAGAGTGTGGTGATAGTTGTAGCTGCATCTTTAAAAGGAACAGTAGAAATCCTGTAGGTTAGAAATCACATTTATAGCCTGAGAAAACTCTTCTGCCCCGCCCCCCAACCCAGGAGATTCTGATAATGTCTCTCATTTCTTACCTCACTGGCCTCAGTTTAAAAATCATTCCCTCTCTCTTGCTGCAGATCTCTCACACATGTTGAAATGGAGAGACAAAAACGAATTCTTCACTTTACCTTCCTGGTTCATTTTTAAGATAAGAAAAGTAGAGGCCAGAAAACTCCTGTCAAGGAAGGCAGAACAAGGTTTTATTCTGTCACTTGTAAGTGACAGCTATACGGAAAGAGGCGTTTTTAAGACACTGAATCACAGCTCTTGTGTCATTGCCATGTGAACAAGGATCAACAATGCTCAACTCCAGAGAGAGGAGACCGTGACACTGGTGAGTGGGATGAGGAATGGTGTATGGTCACTTGATTCAGTTCTCTGTGGACAGCAGGACTCAAGAGACCCGCTAGAAGTAGGACTCGTTTTACTTCCAAGTAATTTGTTCTGTCTGTGGTCAAAGTAGTTAAGTAATACATTAGAGCATTTCATGCTCAGATCTTCCCCAGTCACCAAAATTAAGTTCTTACTTTAAAAGACAGTAAATATGTAAAGAGATCCCAACTACTACTGTTAAATTTCATAATAGAGTTTGAATATTTGAAAAGAAAGTCTATTATGGAACATGATTTTTCTGGCCCCACGGGTCTGTAGTACTAGTATGATGTCCCCATGTTCACAGGTTCTCTAAGTCTTTATTTGAAAGAAAAAGAACTTCCCACCAGCCTGACAAGACTCACCCATCCTAAGTATCTTTAAACATTTGAATAAGCCATACAAGGAACAAGCAGAGTTATGCTAGCCACAGCATGGTATTTGGAATTCCTTTTGTTATTAAAAAATTCCACACTGGTCCTTTGGGTTCAGGAAGCCTGAGGAGGGATAAGGAGGAGAGCTTCTGTCTAGTGCGGCTTTAATGAACTGCTTCAGGTGTTGGTAGGCAAGCTGGCTCTGAAGGCCTGGAATAACAGGAGGACTCTCAGGTGCATTCTGGGTAGCAGCAGTGCGGGATTTCATTGAGCGCTATTCTGTCCCATTCCCCTTATCTCTTATTGTCAGGATCCTTAAAATAGTATTCACACACAGGAAGGCAGGGGCCATGATCTAATCCCAGTCTCTGAATTTTTTAGTTTACCTTTGATGTAGCTTGTCTTTGGAATAAGATCAGTCTTTTCTAAACATCATAAGGCAGTTTCTCTTGGGATTTCTGGTCCATTGCTGACTTTTGAGACCTTTGTTCCTATGCAGGACTGTCTGATCCTCTGGTGCTATAGTATGGCAGGCCAGTTAAGCATTCAGCCACATCAGTAAATCAGACCATGAAGTCTGCCTGCATCCACATGACCAAAGACTATGGCTGACAGGAGGGCCTTAGAGTCACTTTTCAGGAGAGACAAGCTGAGAATTCCACCTTCTAAATAGCTCCTGCTGGATGATGAAGTCTTGATTGGGGAATGTGTTTCCTTTGTGACTTATCTGTAAACTTCTGGAGGTTATGCTCCCTAATAAGCTGCCTGCGATGGGCAGTCGAGACAAGGAATTCTCTTCAAGTGGGCCACAACATCTGGAAGGGCTGTGCTAAATTCCTCCGCAGCATAGCCAGCTACCCTTTGCTTCTTTCCTAGAATTCTCAAGCCAAGTGGTTTATAAGGAGCAGGTGATGGTGGCAAGAAGGTGTTGGTGATGGAGGCTCCTGCCAAAGAGCAGCCTGGCTCCTAGGGGGAGGAGTGCATGGAAGAACCTCAGTCCCTGAGACTGACCATGCCCAGCATTATCCCCAAGGCAAACTGCAGATTGAGAGAGATCTGTCAGATGAGCAGCTGTCTCTGTGGAAGGAGGTCCTTTCTATAACATTTCTCCCACTGTGAGCCAAGATGGTACCTTCCAGATTAGTCTCCTTTGCTCAATTCCTTACATTTTTATGATAAAGACTGTAATAACTCAGGGCAAAAGATTGGTCTTAGGGTGGTACTTGTTGCCTCTTGAAATTTCTGTTCCAAACATCAGGTCCACTGTGGAGAGACTGTTCTTCAGGAGCCTATCTCTCTTTTGAAAAAAGATGATTCTGATAGGGTTGGTGAGGCAATGTGCTTTTGCCGAAGCCAGGATGCTGACATCATATCCAGTCCAAGTTTCCATTCCCCAGCCTGCCTTCTTTCCCTTTCCTCTGCAGTTACTTTGTTCCTGTAGGGAAAAGATGCATTTACTCGCACATATGTCTACCATTTTGTTTGGTTTATTCATTCAACAGAAATGCAGTAAACACAAAACATGTGCCAGGGGAGGCTTCTTGGGGAAACCATGGCTTGAACCAAGTCTTGAATAACAAGTTAGAATGAGGCAGGCTCAGTGAAGAGCAGACAGCGTGAGCAAATGCATAGGCAGGAGAGGGTATGGCATAAATAGGGAGCTTGATTTAGGTGAGGACATCCGTGATACAGTGCGTACATGCTTGGAGTTGCAGGGGTGAGATAGCAGAAATCAGAGGCTGATCATGAGGAGTTTAGCTGTTATCAGAGAGACTTAAGGGCTTTGGAGGACTCCTTGGAATTTTAATCGAGGTACTATGACAGATACGCATTTCAGAAAAACCACTTTGGGCTACCGTGTGGAAAACTGACCAAGTAACATAAAGCTGGGCCCAGGAAAATCATCAGGTCCTGCGTTCCTGAAGTAAGGAGGTGGGGGTGGAAATAGAGAAGATGCGGCAAAGCACAAAGGAAGCTTTGCAACTCCATGGGGGTCAGCTTATGGGATCTCATGGAATCTGAGTTCACAGAAACTTTTCCAGTTGCCAGTTTTCCTCCTCGCAACTAGGAATCTGTAGTTCTCCCTTGACAGGTGAGTGGAAAGCAGGACCACTTGTAGAGAAAGAAGGTGGGGTGGAAGAGAGAAGATATGTTTACTTTGGAATATAGTGAATTGAAGGAGTTTAAAGAAGAACCGAGAGAAATAGAGGCCAAAGTCATTCTTGCTGGGCTTTTCTTTATTGGCTTAGACTGCCTACTGATTTGTTGGAGGTTGGAGGCAGAGAGAAGGGCATGTGGGAACTCTCAGCATCCAAAATACCTTAGCGTAAACCCTCCTGTTGAGATGATTTCCAAAATTTGACCAGATGTTTAGGCAAATTAGCAAATGATTAAAGCGGGAGCCGGCAGAGATCCGGATCCCGTGGGGACTGGCAGAGGAGCCAGGCTAAGAGAAAGTGAGGCCCAGGTGTTCCTGCCGGAAGGAGGTCGGCGTGCTGTGGGTCCCCGGGGGTGTGGGCGGGGCTAACGGCGAGGGTCTGAGGGAGGGGTGGACAGAGGAGCTAGAAAAAGCGCAGATATTCGGTTCACTCTGAGAACAGCTTCTGCATCACAGCTAGGCTCTCAGAGTACTGTTACTCCATCCATTATTAGTAGCACATTCTACTTTTAAGGGATTCCTTCCCGTAAAGAGACTTTCCTAGCCAGGCGTGGTGGTACACACCTGTAATCCTAGCACTTGGGATTGTTGTGAATTCAAGGCCAGCCTGGGCTACCAAGTGAGCTCAAGGCCAGCCTGAACTGTGTAGCAAGACCCTGCCTCAAAAAGACCAAAACAAGGGATTTTCCTAATTATGTAGGGAGGATAATATCCAAGAAGGGTCATTGGTGAGCCTCTTGTCAGAGCAGCGCGCACCAGCAGTGGAGAGGCTGGCTTGAGTGCCCTTTCAGCTTCGTCTCTGTCTCTCACAGGACTTGAGCAGGTTACCATTTTCTCTGAGCCTTCACTTCCTCCTCAGAAAGTTAAGGGACCCACCCCAGCAGCTTTCTGGGGTCACTGTTAGCGCTCTCATTCTATGTCTGTGCCCCTTTCTGCCTTAGAAAGTCCACAAGTCTTGCTTAGAATGGCAGGTACTTCTTACCAAAGACACAGGGCTGCGCATCAGCAGAAGACTTCAGGGTAAACTGTGCTTCCCAGCACACATCATGCCTGGGTATGTGGCAGGGCTGGAACAGTTCCAAGGAGACACTCACTGCAGCCCTTAACAGGGGTCATTTAGAATATCAGGTTTAAAATCAACAATCCCCCTTTCACCCCCCAAGCCCCCCTAGATAACTTCATCTAGAGACTGCAATTTCTTATTGATCGTAAAATAAATAGGAAATAAAATGAACAGTCTGGGAAAGTGCTCCAGACACCACAATCTTTGTGCCCATGCTAACACCGGTCATCTTCAGCGTCTGTATGAAGTCATCGTGTGGCTCAGCATTTCTACCGTGAGAGTGACGAAAGCGATCACTGATGACTAGCCCACTGCAGTTCCAAATTACTTCCAAAAGAGATCCAGGCCCACTCCCCTCCCCCATCTAACCAGTGAGGCAGCTCGTGCTCCGTCAGTTTCTGTCTCAAGCTGCACCTTCCGCCTTTCCATCCCTCCTTACTGCGTCTCTGGCAACAGAGTTCGGTGCCCTTAAATGCAGGCTGGTTTCCAGCGAAAGCGATCCCACGTCATAATTGAAAACGTACATTGCAAAAGGAGAAATTCAGAGTTAGTGTGTGCTCAGGTAGCTAAATTAATTTATGACAACAAATGGTAATTCTGTAACATTCTTTAAAAGGCTTGGTGTTCTTAAAAATCTCATGATGAAGTACCACTTATGTAGGACAGTAAGCATATGTCAAAATGCATAGGGCAGTTAACATGCACATGTATCAAGGTGTTTGTTTTGGACACAGATATCAAAGATCCAGAGAGGGTGAGTTATTTTCCTGTGGTCACGGAGCAAGAGGTCAGCGAGGATCAGAAATGGTCCAGGTGGTAATGAAACTGAAATGTTTGAGCTCTGGCAGCATAGTTCAGGAAGAGAGGTTGGTCCTGAGATGGGAAGTATAGCTTAGCCTTCAATCCCCTTGCTATCTCAGGAGAACTGTATTTTTTACTTGCCTGAATTCTCCTATGACAGGTTTTTTTTTTTAAAGTGATTTAAAATTTATGTGTACGTACGTGCATGAAAATATGCGGCTGCTCACAGATACATATATAGAAGATGAAAGGGGAAAGTGGACAACTTATAATTACAGATATTTTCATTCATCTGGTATCCAGATGATCTCCCTTGATTCTGACAGTTTTGACAAATCAGTTTATTAAAATTGTAAATGTAACCCAGAGCTGTTTAGCACAGTACTAGGTAGAAGGTACTTTCTCCTCACATTATACTTTGCTCTTCCATTATTAGAAGTATAGGCGGCTGTACTTAGAGGGTAAAACTACCAATCTTCTATGAGAAGGATGTGATTTACTATGTAGAGTCCTAATTGCTTTTACTGTCCAAGACATTCCTTGAGGATATTTTCTTATTGCTTTCACCCTCTGTCCTTCACCTCTTCCCTGTCCCTTCAAAGAGAGAACTTTTCCCTTGTACTTACTTGCAGGGACGGTCATTCAGGTGCTACTCAGGGAGGGAAGTCATCAGTGTGGCAAACTTTAGGATGGGCTATATACGCACATTGACCTTTATATAACAGGTTTCATTGTAAACTTTTTGGAAAAATATGTGGCACAGAGAGGTAATGGCCTCTGGGTGTGGTGGTGCACACCTGTAATCCCAGCACTCGGGAGGCTGAGGCAGAAAGATTATTGCAAGTTCGAGACCAGCCTGGGCTACAAAGTGAGCTCAAGGCCAGCCTGAACTGCATAGCGAGACCCTGTCTCAAAAAGGACGAAAAAAAAAAAAAAGAAGAAGGAATGGCATGGAAAGGCAAGGTAAGAATAATTGAATACTGACTTTAAAAATGAAGAAAGAAATGTAGAAAATGTAGTACTTGGTGCATTGAGTAAGCTGCTGAAAATGGGGAAAAGGATTTTTGGGGGGGTGCTTAGTTTTCTGTCGACTGCCATAGAAAGTCCAGAGAAATTCTTATTTTATATCTGAATAGCTTCAGTGGACCATGTGTTTTACCCCTCCAGTCTTGTTTCTCCAGCTTCCTCTTCTTTGTCGCTTCTGGCCTCTGCCCAAAAGTCACTTATAAACAAATGCGGTTCTATAACAAGGTATCTTTATCCTTGTGTGTTGGACAGTCTGACAAAGCCCATGGACCCTTTCTCATAATAATTTGAAATAAGTAATGTAAAATGTATAGGAACATAATTGTTAAAACAGTTTAAATACCCACACATTTTAATATAGGTACATATGTAATTATTTTTAATGTATTTAATAACCAGAACTGGTCACTATACTTTCAAACTCCTAATATGTGTACACCAGGAATCAGCAAACTAAAGCCCACAGTCTGGTTTTACAAATAAAGTTTTATTGGAAAACAGCTGTGCTTGTTCATTTACACATTATCTATGAATGCTTTCACACTAAAATAGCTTGGTAAATAGCTTGAGGTCATGTGGCTCTCAAAGTCTGAAATATTTGCCATCTGCTCCTTATGGGAAAAGCTTCCCAATCACTGATTTAAACTGCAGCAACAATAGTTGTAATAATAATGATTACAGTAAACATACTGGGTTCTACTGGTGACAGTCACAAGGGATGCTAACTACTGGTTTTTTCCTATAATCATCACGGATACAAATGCTAAATTTCAGATAGACGTTAGTGGAAATAGAGGTGTGATTTGTTTTCCATCCAAATCCACAGACTGCCTGAATCCCCATGCAATCCTTGGAGACCTGTAGAATCCAGGTCAGTAACCTCTGAATGGGATTACAATTTAAAGGCCCTTTCAGCAGAAGGAAATAATTCCTTTGCAGCGTGAAGAAAAATCTGCACCTTTCCAGCTTTTTAACAAATTTATGCATGCCTTCGATATATGGGATTTTTAGGCAGTAAATGAAAAAGAAGTCAGATTACCTGTGAATTAGGTGATCAGCCACTTTTGGACTCTTATTCCCATGTTGCAAAGACTCAGTGTCTTGGTAGAGAAAGTCTTTTTTTTTTTTTTTTTTTTTTTTTTTTTTTTTGTACGGGGATTAAACCTAAGGCCTTTGCACTGAACTACATCTCCAGCCCTCTTTATTTTATGTTAAGACACGGTCTTGCTAAGCCACTAAATTGCTTAAACTAGGGTCAAAATTGCAGTCTCTTTCTTCAGCCTCCCAGAGTGCTGGGATTACAGGGGTTTACCACCACACCTGGCTGAAAGTCTAGTTCTATCAGCTAGTGCTAAAAATAAAACTTCATATTCTCTGCACCACCACACGTGGTGGTACAAGCCTGTAATCCCAGCACTGAGGAGGCTGAGGCAGGAGGATTGTTGCGAGTTTGAGACCAGCTTGGGCTACAAAGTGAGTTCAAGGTCAGCCTGAACTGCATAGTGAGACCATGTCTCAAAAAGACAAAAAACAAACAAACAGATTCTCTGTACCTCCAGCCAGCTCATTACCACTACCCCATCCCACCTTTACTCTTAGGAAAAAGAGCCAAAATTCCCTCCTCCCCCATTCCTAGGCCTCTCCTGTTCTCTCTTAGCTTTTTTCATCTTCTCTCTTAATGTCACATTAAGATATAACACTGGACTTGACTTTGCCATTTCTGTTGCTATGATGTCTTATTCTCCAGAGACAGCCTCCAGTATTCAGCAATAACTCATGTCCTCTTAATGTGAAAATTGGTACCGTCTAAGAATCTTCAACATGCTAACCACACCATTCCAATAATGAAATGCAAATTTCTCTGCTTTCTTAGTATGGTCATTTTTAGACTCTTGAATAATAGAATATCCTTTACTATGACTTGAGAATTGGAAATTAAGATGCAGAATGTTTTTACAATAATTTTCGATGGACTATTAGTCAGCTGTCCATCACTACAACAAAACCTGAGGTAATTGACTTAATTCTAGGTCACAAGTTGTATAGATTTCTTTCCAGTCCATGTTCATGTTGACCCTGTTGCTTTGGATCTGCAGCAGCCCATCATGGTGGGAATGCATGTGTAGCAAACCTGAGTACCTCAGGGGCCAGGGAGCAGAGAGGAAGAGAAGGCACTTGGTTTCACAGTGCCCTTCAGGCTACACTCCCAGAGTGCGAGGCCTGCAGTGCCCTCCTCCTGAGGGCTCCGTCACCTCTAAGTTGTGCTGCACTGGGGGCCGTAGCTGGAGGGGGGTCGTTCAACATCCAAGCTGTAGCAAATAACCTTACCTAGAGACCCAAGTTATCTCATTTCCGTCACAAGGTTCTTATCATTATTTCCATTTTGTTGCTAAGAAAATTAAGATATAGGGAGTTTATGTTAGCTTGATAAGTGCCAGGATTCTAAAATTCACGGTTGGTTTCCAGTTTTCAGAGAAGAGAAGAGACAACCTTGCTATATCTGACCTTTTACGGGATTAGCTGTGATGCACGCGCGCGTTTTCCCTTAGGAGGATCCAGTCGTGGTTCAGGCATTGTAGAGAAAGGCGATGTGATGGAGGAGTTCTGGCCACAGACCTAAGGGATCCAGCTCCCCGATCACTTCTGATTTGCTTTTCCATGACATAAGGGCTTCAAAAGAAAAGACCGTCTGCAAGGCTCCTTCTGGGTCACCTGAGCATCCATGATTCTCGGACATTCAAAGCAAAGGAAGCGGAGCTAGCCCAATCCGTGACACACCCTCTCCGCCTGCCTTTCAGGCTGGCCTGTGAAGGCGGAGATTTGCCTGACACTGGGACCTCTACGATGGATCTGCAAGCACAGCAGCCATGGCGCTGTACACCGAGAAGCTTGCTGATACAGCAGAGCTGGGGAGAGTATTGATTTCTCAGATAATATTTGAATGTCATCTTATCGAGACACAAAGAGCATTGGAGGGGAGCTAGCGCAGCACAGAGCTGCACGAGGCCGAGTCTGTGGGCATCTTCGGAGCTGCCTGAGACAAGGAAATAGAGCCTCTCGTCTTCGAGAGTGGGGCAGGAATGTAAACAAGGGCCTGTGTTTGGGGACACAGCAGCAGCCTGGGACATCTGAACTGCCAGAGAAACATCCAGTGGGTGAGAAGGAACACATGGGCTCCACTGAGCAATTAGCGCTGTGGGTGAGTGGAGGCCAAGCACTGATCTAGATTCTGCTCCATCTCCGCTCCGCTTCCAAGATGGTGATTTGAGCTGACAGCCTCACCACCTGTTGTTAATTGGACTTTGGTGCTTTCCCCTCCTGCCGTCATTTCTCGTTACTGCTTCTGACTTCTTTTTAGGGGTGTGGGTACAGAGGGGAGTGGCCAGGCCACAGGAAGGGGGCACAGGTACAAGCCAGCATGTTCTTTCTTCCATGCCCGTGTCGGGCTCTGCACAGATGAAGGCAGCAGCGGTGTTCTCCACTCCCTTTGGTTCCCTCCATGTTGGGCACTTACCACACTGTGCTGTAGCTTTCTGCTAACCTCTCTGACCTTCCTAGGGATTGAAAGCTCCTGGAGAGCAGAGGCTGAAAATTCTCTGTGGCCGCAGCACTGAGTTCGTGCCTGGCTGTTGGCCTAACCCATTCTGAGCGTCCCCTGCTCTTAGCAGTGCCATTTGTTGTTACAGTCTGAATCCCCATTTAAACTGGTAACACCGCTGCCCACCTGCCAACAAAGCCAGAAACACAAGAGTCGTCCTCACTGCTACCACCGCCACGGCTTCCTCCTCCACTGCCCTGTGCAAATAAAGCATTGGGGCTTTCTGATTTTTCTCCAGGGCCTTCTCAAATTGGTCCTTTCACCTAGTACCACTGCCTGGTTCACTGGCTTATTATGGCAATTATCTGGGCTTCCTGTGTTCACCTAGGCCTGCACTTACCTGTCTTGTGGCAGTGGCTTTGAAAGGTTGATCAACCTGGATTGAAAGCCATTTTTTGCCACTTTACTGTGTGAGCTTGAGCATGTTTCTCCAGTGCTTCTTAGGTGTTAAATGTGTATACTTCTTAATGCACTGAATTAGGGGTAGGATTAAATGAGGCTGTATTTGTTATCTGCTTAGTAGAGTCACTACGGCAAAGAAGGCCGCCAATCCTGGTGCTGCATTGGTTGTTCTTTAGGGTGTCTTGGTCCTCTGGTTGGAGGTTACTGTGCAGGGCAACGAGAGCTAACCCTCGCAGTCTACAGGCTTCCTTCTGGGCTCACTGCCTCTGGCACTGAGGTTTCTTCTCCATTCTACCCTCTGAACATTGTGCTCACAATTAAAGTACTGCAGCGCTATACAAGTGGCTTAGTTATAACTATTTTGTAGCCAGGTTTTAGGCTTAAATACAGCTGTTAGAGAATGGCAGACTTTGTTTTAAATGAAATCAAAATTGACTTTAAGAAGTGGAATAAGCCAGATGTGGTGGTACATGCCTGTAATCCCAGCATTTGGGAAACTGAGGCAGGAGGATCACTAAGAATTGAAGACCAGCCTGGACTACATAGCAAGACCTTGTCTCAAAAGAAAAAAAAAAAAAAAAAAAGGAACATACTAAATATCACCAAATATTAATTTAAAATACGTAATTCAAGAAGCTCTTTATTTCCTTAAAAATAAGCCCTGAGGTACTTTTATCTTCACTATGATTAATAATTCCTTAGCATAACTGGATTTTTTGCCCCAGGCTTAAGTAACATTATTGTTTCTAACTCTCATTTTCCTGGTGTCAGATCTTTCTAGGAACAGGAACAGCACTGGGGTTCTTGGCCAATTTGCACTGAGAGCCTGCGTGTTAGTGTCCTTGGCTTCGGTGATTACGTCAAAGATCTGCCAGAATTAACCAGAGTCATTACTTTCTGTTGACATCTTCCCCAAGCCCCTGGTGAGTGAGGAAAGGCGGGACAGAGTAAGCAGGCGCCAGCACAGCGCGGGGTTGAGCCGGCACCTGCTGCATGAACGTGAGTCCCGTCAGCCAGTCCTGAGTGATGCCTGCAGTTCTGTTCTAGCCCTAGGGTTGGTGCCTCTGGGACCACCCCCCGGAGAGAAGCATTGCTTCCAGTTTTGCATTTACTTTTGGGGGAACAAAGATACCGCCTGCAAGTGTTCCCAGTTTCCATCTCCGTTCACTAGAGTTGTCTAGAATTTTACTTAAGTTCCTTCAGGATAGTCTCAGAGGAGACTCTGATGCTTCCTACCTCCCTTCCATGACTCTTCCCACGGCTGGAAGTGCAGCGTTACCTCTCTTTAGCCCCTGGCTGCGAAGTAAGCAGCCCGCTTTGAACTTCATTTTCTATGTTTGGTATCCAGCTACTTGCATAAAATAGGAATAATCCTGATTTTCCTTGATGATATTTTGCCAAAATAAATTACTATGTATTCAGAAATAAACTGTAATTCTGAGAAACTAAGTGTGGGGTGGGGGCGTCCAACTAATTTCATGTCCAAATGTTCCACATTAGATTACTTTTTCCCAAGGATTCTTGAGTGAGGATATAAGGGCCAACTCAGAAAATAACCCAATTAAAAGTATTTAATTCAAACTTCTACCTAATTGTTCGCACTGCCTTCTAAATCCAGGTGAGTACATAAAGTGCATTACGTAAAATCTAACATTTACTTACAGATGCGACACAAATAATGTTATAGGAGCAATACCAAATACATACCTTTATATTGTTGAGCCTTACATTTTCCAGGCATTGAATTGAGCAGATAAATACGCTTTTTCATCCAGTTACCTTTTACCTACTTACCAAGCCCTTGTAAGAGAGCCGTGGGTGGGCCTCCTAAAAAGGGACCTGGGAATTTGGATCAGAAACTAGACTGGCCTGGAAGTGGAGCTTGTTCATGCTTCACTGTGCTGTAAACAACAGTGTGGGTGCAACTGGCCAAGCCCTAAAGTGTGGCTGAGAACGTGGGGACTCCTGGTGGTGTCGTGTTGATGCCATTTGGCAAAGATTTCTGCTGAAGCCTTCGGCTCCTTTACGGCATTTCCTGTTGCAGCCTGTCGTGATGATGGTAACCAAGTCCAGCAAAACAGCAAGCTGTTAGAAACCATAGTGTTGGAAAATGAATGTGACCCCAGAGACCTTCATTCCGTCCCCCTGTCCCACCACACTCCCCTCACCGCCCGGGCTAGTGCTCCGTGAATTTCTCTTGCCAAAGTGGTTGCTATGGGTCTTGGCCTAGCCAAAGTGGTCTTGGGTCAAAGAAGGATATTTGGAGGGATTTTTCTAAACACACACATATAAATGTTGAGAAATAACACTCTAACAAACCCCAGCCCCTCTCGGTGAGTAAGACAAAAGGCAGCACGATCTATAAATACAGTAAAGTGCCTTGAAAGGATGAGTCTGCGCGGTTTGGGGGATAGGGAGGGGGCGTAGTGGGGGAGGGCGGAGGGAGGGCTGTGTGATGAGGGGTGTGCTTTCTCTCTTCAAACACAGCCTCCTAAGACGTTTTCCATTTCTGAACAAGGAAACAACAATTACATTTTAAGTTGCATTGGTTAAGAACAGAGAAACATAACTTGGCACAGGTTCCCATGCTGGCCTTTTAGAACGGATTGGTCTGTAACACCATACTAAGTCTGTTTTCTATCAGTGATTCTGAGCCAGCTTATTAAACAGATTTATACAATGAAAGAATCTAATAACAGAAACATTCACCTCCTTTATTACTTGGCATTATTTATGGTTTGAGTTTTTCAGTTACTTTTTTATGCACTGGAATCTGCCAGCATTATACTTATAAAGTTTATGTACCAGAGTATAAGTAGGTTGGGGAAGTATTAGGTTTGTCTCCTCTGTCCAGCCATGTGGCCTCCAGCAGACTCCGAGGACCTGTCTGTCCCATCCCCAAGTAAGTATTTTCAGCGTGGAATCCTATTTCCTTTAGAGTCCATGATTCTTGAGTCAAAACAAGGGCTAATCCCTCCCCCCCCCCCCCCCCCCGTCACAAGGAGTAATGCTTTTTTCAGCCTTGAGTGTAGTGTGTTGGGGGAGGGGGGCAACTCTAGACTGTGTGAGGATGTTTATAAGGGAATTAGATCATTTTCTACTACTTGTCTCAGAATTTTCAAGAGGGAAAAGATACCCAGAATCTTCTTTCTTCCCATTCATTCATTCTAGCGCAGTGAAGGGAGAGCAGGGGTAGTGCAAATGTTTTGGAGGAACTTGAGGAACTTGTAGGGACAGAGGAGAGGGCCTAAGTGCCAAGTTCCCCTGTTGTAGACAAGGTAGCAGGGAAGCACTCAGAGAGACATAACTGTGAGCCTGACATGGGAATTGGAGGGACTGCTGTGACGGTGCGGTTCTGGCCCTTCTCTGTCCCTCTGACTTTCTATTTCCCAGCATCCTCATGTGTGAAAGAATCGTTTTCATTCCTTTGTCTTTCTGAGGAACACAGGTGTTGCCTCCATCCCAGTGTGTGCTCTTTCCCAAGGAAAATGCATGCACGTGTAAAGTGCTCTAACAAGGCCTGAGCTGAAGTGGTGATGCCAGTTGCTTAGGGCCTGGTGAAGCGACCCCTGTGGGAAAGTGCTGGCCTGTTTGTAGGTCTGTGGGTTGAGGCAGAAGGTCTGGACAGGACAGAGACTGGGAGCTTCTGGTGCACACGCACATTTCTGTGAGAAGAGGAGCCACACACGGTGTGTGAAGGAAGCCTTCACGCTAGCTGAGGGGGAGCTCAGCGGTTAGAGCTAAGGGGCTCGATGAAGGGGAGGGCTTGGGCTGAAAGCAGTTTTTCTTTGAAAAGCTACAGTGTTCAGGTTATTTCCTTAATATGGAAGCCATATCCCAGCCATGTATCAGGAATTAGTCACTGCCTTCCATGTGGTTAGTAATAATAAATACAAGATTTTACAGCTTAATGAGTCAGTGGGAATCACCATGGGTTTGCCAGGTGAGTGCATCAAAGGACATCATATCTCGTGCTTCCCCTTTCCCATCCTGTGTCCCTATTATACTGTCATACATAAGAACTTCCGTGTCTCTGGGCTATTTGGAAGGACTCGTTGAATAATCTGGAATGAGATCATCTAAAGAACTCTCAATCTCTCTCTAGCCTGCATATGAATCACCTCTCAGGAACTAATATTTCCCTCTGCACCCAGGTATTAATATGAGCCAAAAGTTACAGATGAGCAACTTGAAGAGGAACGGGCCTCCGTGCCCTGCTCTCCAGGAGCGCACAGTCTAGTCACAGATTGGTGTATAAGCAGATCGCCGGGGAGGTGAACACTGTGATAGGGAAGAGCTGCCAAGCCCGCTCACCTGTAGTCTGGGGAGAGGCAGCTGGGAGGGGGTAGACTGCAGAAGGGGCAGTGCTGTGTTCCAAGTGGCCCCGCTCACAGGTCAGCTCAGTGGATAACAACTAGATCTTGGGGAAGCCCACTTTAACTTTAAATCCTAGCTCTGGCCAGGCATGGTGTGGCACACCTGTAATCCCATCACTTGGGAGGCTGAGGCAGGAGGATCGCTGTGAGTTCAAGGCCAGCCTAAACTGTATGGCAACATCCTGTCTCAGAAAAAAAAAATCCTAGCTCTGACCTTTTTAAAAATTGATATGTATATTTGTACATATTTATGGGGTAAAGTATGATAATTAGATACATGTATGCAATGTGTAATGATCAAACAAGGGTAATTAGCATTTCCATCTCCTGAAATACTTGGAGTTTCCATGTGTTGGGAGCCTTTGGCCTCTTGTAACTATTTTAAAGTATTTCATAAGTTACCTCCATCGCCTCACTGTGCTGTAGAGCACTAGAACTCCTTATCTAATTGTGGTACCTGTGATCAACCCTTTTCTGTTCCTCTCCTTCCTCTTCCCAGTCTCTACTGACTTTATTCTACTCTTTTTTATGAGGTCATTTATAGCCCCTTCAAATGAGGGGGAACATGTGGTAGTTGTCTTTCCACCCCTAGCTTATTTCACTTCACCCAGGTTCTCCAGTTCCAACCACGTGGCCCCCAGTAACAGGGCCCCATTTTTTCTTACGTTTCTTACGGCCGAGTGATACTCTGTTAAGCGTGTACCCTGCATCTTCTTTACCCGTTCATCCATCGGGGGCAGCCTGCTTGGTTCTTTACCTTGGTTATTGTGAAAGGTGCTGCAGGAAACTTGAGAGGGCAGGTATCTTTGGTAGAATGATTTCATGTCCTTCGGCTGTGTGCTCTAGGACTGTGGCATTGTGTGGTGATCGCAGTTGTAGTTTGTGAGGAGCCTTCGTGCTGTTTTCCCTAGTGGCCGCACTAACTCGTGTTCCCGTGGTGTGTGTGACTTCCCCTTTCTGCATGTCCTCACCAGCATTTTTTTTTATCTTTTTAATAACAGCCGTTCAAACTGTGGTAAGACTGATAATGTCACTGTGGTTTTGATTTGCATTTCCGTGATGATTAGGGATGGCGTTTTCATGTACTTTTTGGTCATTTGTGTGTTTTCAAACATGTCTACTCAGATCATTTGCCCATTTTTATAGATTGCATTTTGTTTTTGTTTTTGCTTTTGAGTGTTTGAATTCCTTATGTAGTCCGGATATCACCAGCTCTGGCTCTTAATAGCTGTGTCACCCAGACATGTTATTTAACGTGTATAGTTTTCACCTCAGGGTTCTTGTAAGGATTCAGTGACTTAAAATGTATAGATTACTTAAAATATTGCCTGCCCACCTCATAAAAAAATGTAACTGGCAGTAAATACTATGTAAGTATTAGGAATTATCTTTACATATATTTATCAATGTATATAATTGTGCTGTCCTTTTTCTCTTATTTGAGTCATAATATACATAGAGTGTAACTTGCTTTTCATGTGAGCACATGGAGATTTACCCAAAGATACTGATTCAAATTAACTTTTATTGAAAATCGTAATAACTCCAACAAAGACTGGAAGATGTATCTGGTGGCAGTGCTCCAAGACTAATCTTGCTGTGGTTGATTTACACCCTCCACAGCCCGGAACTGCAGCCGGGCGTGGTGGCAGACACCTGTAACCCTAGCATGCAGGAGGGTCTCTGCGAATTTGAGGCCAGCCTGGGCTCCGTCATGAGTTCTAAGCTAGCCTGAACTACACCGTGAGACTTTGTCTCAAAAACAAAGCAAAACAACAGTCCAGCATTACAGTCTCTACACAGGCTGTTTGGTCTGTGAAATTTTTAGATATTTGTTTTTTAAAATCCATATCAGGACATGTTATTCACTGTTTGGAGAAAATAATGTGTATTCATTTCTAGGCTGCTTGAAGAACTTGTAAACTGTTGCTTTTAAATCTCCCTAAAATATAGGACAGGGGGTATTTGACATCCTGTGTTTAAAAAACACATTTTTAAGTCAAGTGTAAGGTAAATAGGTCATTTCACATCTCAGCCTCATGAGTTCGACCTTCTGCCGGCTGTTGTGGTTTGTGGGTGTGCTGTCAGAAACAAAGCAGGGGAGGGAACCTTTTGATGTCCTGCTCCAGGGTCATCATTAAGAAGTGCTGGCCCTTGCCAAGTCACACTGTTCTCCCTGGTTCACCTCAGAGGTAACAGGGAAGACAGCTCTCAATGAAGTGTGTCCCGGATCTCTGTGTTGTGGTTATTTGTGTGTCTGTGGAGGAGTCCGTTAGACAGGTCTGTGAAAACAAGGAAAAAGGTGGTGGTGGCCTAGCACGTCCAGTGGGTGCTAGTTCTCCAAATGTTGGATACCCTGCCTAACTCACATCTGGTACTGAAGTGGCCGGAGCAGTTGGCACACCGCAAATTGACACTGACCCTGGCCGTGCTGTTGGGGTAATGGGACTTGAAGAGGAACTCTGTGAACAGCCTTGCCACTGTGGCCTGCACAGACAGGCTTTTCTTTAGCAGCAGACGTTCCTGCCTTCTTGCTCCAACTTTTTCTTCTTGAACAAACATATGTATTATGGCCAATGCAAGGAAAATCCCACTCACCATTTTGATCTGAGTTGCTTCTGTCCTGGAACAATAGTCTAGTGTACCAGGGGCCCTGGAGAATCTGGTTTGCCTGCCTGCATTTAGTTTTGTGAATGTCTTTGGAAGACCCTAGATCACTTCTTGGTCTTTTGGCTAAGACAGAGTCTGGAAGACCCTCGGGCCAGGAAGTCACTGGCATTACTGGAGGACCTCCCCCTATCACCAGTGACATCCGGGTTTGTATATGATTGGCTTCTTTTTCCACTGCCAGAGAAAGAGCCTCAGCAATAGCTTCAGGCTGAGCACTAAGTATTTGAGAAAATACCCCCAAATCAAAGTACTTCCTAAATCCCCACGTTCTCCCATAAGGTGGCCTCTTCCTAACTCAAATGGGCATAACACAGGAGTTACATTCCTCTTTGAGTACCTACTTCATGCAGATGGAAAAAATATGGCTCCAAGCACTGCAGACTCCTGAACAAGCACTTTCCAAGTACCACGTACCGCAAGATTAGATGTTTTTTCAGTGTCAGTTTTTTTTGTATCTCAAAATCCTGAGAGGTGTATAACCCCTGACTCAGCCATACTAATTGAGAGGCCTACTCTGTATTAGGCTTAGACTATGCAGTGATGAGCAAAACAGTCTGGTTTCAGGTAGAAAAGTGGATGTGTTATTTCAGTAGAAGAGAAAACTCAGTTCAAACAATTAATACTTTCTCAAGGCCAGAGGACCGTAAAGGTTGAGCCACAACTTCACTTCCCATCTGACTGCATCTGATCTCCCTTCTGTTGTGCCCTACCATCTTCCTATAGGAAGCTTAATCTGTGGTTCTACTTAAAATAGGAGGAAACATCTGGAATATTAGTTTTCAACCACACTTCAGACCAGAAAGTGGAGCCTAAGGAATAGCCCAGTTGGCTCCTTTCTGAGAGTGGGTAAGAGTAGAAAAGAACTGCTGATCTCAAGCTTTTTGTTACCAGGATAACCCCACAGGAGAGGCCTGGCTGAACGGGGATCCATGTGGGCCAGACAGTGTGGGGGATTTATTTCCAAAGTTGGAGGACGGTGCGGCTCGGTATCCTCCTCCCTCGAGTCCTGCTTGCATCTGGGTGAGGACCTCCTGCCGGCTGGGGTAGCGTACCCCAGTACCGAGGCATTTAACGACAAAACAAGAAGCGGGCTCTGGCTACGAACCTGATGGTTTGAGTTCCAGAGCACAGGATAAAAATACACAACTGGGAAAGCAAGCTCCCAATTAAGTGGAAGAGCTCAGGCAGGGGAAGCTGCAAGACAGGGTAGCCCGTGACCACACGCGGGCCCACTGTCTCCTTCCACGGCCCCGCTCACCCAGCCCCGTACTTAGTGCTGGCCCCAGAATCCTGTGAGGGAGGTCAGCTGGCAGCACCCAGGCTTTTCTCTTTTCCATTTGAAGAAAAGTTCGCCTGCCTTCAGCCCACCAGTTTATCTTGTTTGGCGTGGTAGAATAGGAGAATGTCAGAATTAGAAGGGTTCTTGGTGATCACCTAACCTAGTCCCACTCTGGACTTTAATGCTGTGGAAATGGAGGCCCGCTCAGGGTGAGCGACTTGAGCCGGGCGGTCTCGTCTCTGAGAGACAGGCACCTACGGTCGCTGTCTTCTGATGTCACCTTCCCAGCCCACCTGTCACACTGAGCCAGCGCCGTGGGGCACCCTGCCAGCCACACCTTCCCCTCTGCGCTCCCCAACATGAGAGCTGTCAGTGCCCTTCCTTTACAGGAAGAGACGTTAAGGCAGGGAGGGCGAGCCGTGCCCACAGGACTGATGAGGGCAGGTGCCAGGAAGGGAGCCGCAGAACCCTGGCGAGCAGACCTGGGTCTTCGCCATCTGACCACACTCCCTCTCTAAGAACAAATTTGGTCTCTTTTGAGCTCCAAACCCGCAGCTAATGGCTTTGCAGTGCCTGGCTTCCTCTTGCCACTGACTCTCCCCTGCACCGCCTCCTGGGACACCCTTACAACTACAGTGACTCTGAGTCTTGCCAAGACAGGCCCAATAGTTACTTTCGGACTCGAGTTCTTGCCAAGCCTGAAATAGTAATTGCCTGAAGGGTTCCAAAAAGCTGGGCTTTATCTGCAGCAGAGACTCAGTAAATCAAAACATAGGTCTTATCTCCCTATTCTCTCCTCTCTGTTGTGTGGTCTCCTACATAAAAATATGTTACCTAATTGCCTGAAACAGCTGGCCTGATGTTTAATTATTTTAGCTTGCTAACCTGATATTCTGGGCCAATAAATGGCACACAAGGAGTGGATAATGCTCTTTGCAGATCATACTTGTCCGTACTTTATGAGAAACGCTGATTTGAGCCACCAGAGGGAATTCCAAATTTGAACGCTATTAGCAATAACTGCATTTGCCTGATGTTGTTGGGCTCTTCTTCCCCCATCTGAAGGCTGGTTTGCTCAAAAGATGCCTTTAATCCTCTCCCAAGCATTCCAGTGGCTGCACTCCACACCACCCTGTAGAGCACATTGAACTCAGCCTTGGGCTGGGTCTCCTCTCAAGCAGTGGCTTCCCGGGAAGCAAAGCCCAGGAAAGAAGCAGCATGGTGTCACTGGCTAAAGACAGAGTGGGACTTCAGGCCAACAAATGTCCGCACAGCCTACTTCCTGACCTTGAGAACACGACAGTTTCAGTCTTCAGCCTTCAGCCCAGCCACCATGGTCCCTGGGTCTGACTGGCTCCTATTCTGTGCCCCAGTGGCTTTGCTTGTCCCTGAGATGTCCCAGCCATGCCCTTCACCTCGTCTCATCTTCCCACCTCGACAGATGCTGCTAGCTTCTCCTTCAAATGCCAGGCCAAGTAGCAACACCTCTGTGCCACCTTCTTCACCCGTTGGTAGGATTCCATGGACTAATATCGTAATCTATGTCCCTGTCCACCTGCAGTCTCTTTCACTGTGATTCTTCCAGACTTTTCCATTATGCCTAGAATAGGGTCTACTGCAGAGCAAGTGCTCTGTAAACATGTGCCAAATAGGAGATGTATTTTGAAGATGTCATTCTTAGACCAGCGGAAAGAATGGCCAGACAGCTCTTATAAGTCTATGTGATGTTTGTGTTTGAGTGTAAAAGAGGAGGAGAAAGAGGGAAGAAGTAGAAACTAAACCGTGCCGTGAGAGTGGCGTGGCCCCCTCTTAGGCAAATGTGTACCCAGGCTGACAGGCAAGACTGTACTGTGCCAGGTTCCTGCGAGTAATGCGCAACAATTCTACCATTTAGGGTTATTCAATTAACAGTTTCGACTTAAATTGTGTTTCGCTATTTCCCCCCTAAGGAATTCCTCATGCATCTAATCGATTTGTCAAAGACGCCAGCTTCAGCCTTTGCCAGTCCATTTGAGGAACCGCTGCCGCGTGATCCTATACTCCTTCTCCCGTCAGAGCCCGGTGACGGGACTGGAGTTTGGGAAACGCCTGTGCAGCAGTGTGGGTGTGGCTTTCACTGCTTTGTTTTCTTAAAAATATTAGCTCTGTACAGAGTAGCGTCTTCTCTGGGTGTCATAATGTATGTGTGCAGCTGGCCATAGGCGAATGTCTGCTCATCTATGGGTTCAGCCAACTGCAGATCAAACATGTGCCAGGAAAAGGGGTCTGCATGGAGCACGTAGAGGCTACATTCTGTTTCTTTTTGTTATTCCTCCAGCAACATACTTAACAACTGTTTACATAGCATTCACGTTTCATTGGGTACTAGAAATCATCTAGAGATGATTTAAAGCGCGTAGGAGGATTGCATAGGGTAACACAGTGCCACACTCTTGTATGTGAGGGCCTTGAGCATCATGGGTTTTGGTATCTGCAGGGGGACCTGGGGTCAATGCCCTGTGGGTACTGAGGGCAGCTGCCCGTTATACCTATTATATTTAGGTGTTTTCCCCCTGTATTTGATTGACTTATGCATTATGTTGCTAGGCTTTGAAAAGAGAGGCCTCTGTTCCACATCTCCCTGCCACCATCAGTCTTCCCTGAAGGCCCCCCAGACAGTACCATCTTCCTCCACAGTTGTCATGCAGAGCCACAGCCTCCCCCACATAGCAGTCGTGGACATCTGTAAGTGTTCTAGAGCGTAACACGGGAGGCACAGCATAACGTGTCGGACCACAGACTGCAGGCCGATTTCCCTGTTTCTGCCTATCCTGCGGTGAGGTGTGAGCCCGGTGCCGGAGTTCTGGAGACAACCCCCAGCTCTGTGGACAAGTGCTGTTGCCAGCCAAAGCTGCCACCTGCAACTTCCTGCTGGTGTGAGCAGTTTCATCTCCTACTATTGGAGTCCAGCTGCAGTGTCTTTGAAGTTCGTCCCGTAATGTTAAACGTTAACTATAATTTTCTTGGCCCTTGCTGGAGAGTGCATTCCTCCCTGTTGGTATGATGATAGCCACAGTTATATTGGCTGTATTCTAGTTGGCCACCTCAGCAATTGCGTTTGCTCCCATAGTAACACAGAAAGAGCTTTGTACTGAGCATCGGGAAACTTGGGTCTGACCCATGTCTGCCAGGAAGCCATGTGACGTTGCACATGTCTTCTCTGTCCTCTCATTCTCATTTTCTTGCTGTAAAATGCTGGGTAAGGTCTAGATCTCTAAAGCCCTTCCAGATCTAAGTCTGTGACCCCACGATGCAGAGAAGGTGCAGTTATTCCCAATTCCGCTTCTCCCTCTGCTTTAGCGCAAGGCCTCTCCTGATAGCTTTCCTGTGTACAGTTACCAGTATCAAGCCAGGGTCTGGGGATACCAGTGATAGAGAACCTAGGGTCATTCTGAACATTTGAACTTGAAACCCTCAGAGAGCCTTTCATTCTAATAAAAGGGCACGATATTCATAATGTAACACTGACTACATCAAACTCTATCATATTAAGGAAACCTTAGAATTTAGATCTGCAGTCTTAGCTTGATAATTTACAATTCTGCTGGGATTAGTATAAGGAATAATTATATCTATTTGTTTATTCTACTGACAGAATGTTGATGCTAGGTTTTCATATTGTCTATGTCACTAGAGATTTTAATTAAATAATATGTCAAATGTATTGATCATATTCTTATAAATTTGCTTGATATGCTGTAGAGGCCTTTTGTTATTAGAGTATATCATGAGATTAAATTTAAAAGTTTGCCAGGCCTTGTAAGTCTAAGAGATTTTTTTCTGAATAAACCACAATTTTTTGATGGCTTGTCATTTTGACATTGGCTAAAGTAATTTCTTTTTCCTCTCTAGTGCAGGTCTGTATCTCTTTTTGCCTTTAGTCAGACTAAATTGCTACCATGACATTAGGAGGAAAAGTACTGTGCATCTCTGAAAGGGAACTTTAAAGTTTTACTTCTTCATAAATGTATAGTTTTTCAGAGAACAGTCATTTTTTTCTATTCATTTATTATGCACATTTCCAGTGGGATTTGAACTCAGGTCTCTTTTACTCCTGCTTCTCCTGCTCTTCCTAGACAGCTTCACTATGAACCAAAAAGACACGAGTTCCTCGTTTGTTGCCTCACCTCTTAGCTGGGAATATTGGTGAAAAAATATATTTAATTGCAAAATTTTCCAGCACATTTCTCTGTGCTTTTCTTAAGTTACAGAACGTTTGCCTTCTTTAGTGGCTGGACCCAGAGGGTACAATTAAACTTTTTTAATATTTGCTTTGGATGTTTCATATGTTTTCTTAGTTGGCAAGGAGGGCTTCTTCAGTCTTCCTGAAACGTATGTAATCAGCTCTTTAGTCGTACTAATATATCACGTGTGTATAATGCCTAAACATTTACAAAGGGCTTTCCTATGCGTTATCTCAGATGATCCTTAAAGCATGCTATGATTTAGGCAGGGGTTACAATTATTAGTTCATTTTACAGATTTTTAAAAATGTAATCTAGAGAACTGAAGATATTTTATGTCATACAATTAATAAATAGTAAAGCTGAGACTAAAACATAGATCTCTTGAATCCTTTATCTTTTACTCTCCCATCTCATTCTTTTCTCTGAACCTCACAAACATAATTTTGTGTGTGTGTGCCAGGAATCAAACTCAGGACCTTGAGCTTGCCAGGCAGGTACTTGTACCGCTGAGCTATCTCTCCGGCCCAAACATAATTTAAAATGTACCTCCCAACTTCTTTTTTCTTTCTTTCTCTCTCTCTCTTTGGTTTGTTTGTTTTGAGGCACAGTCTCCCTCTGTAGCCCAGGCTGGCCTTGAACTCACAGCAGTCTTCCTGCCTCACCCTCCCAAGTGCTGGGATTATAGGCATGCACCACCATACCTGGCTTTTCATATGTTTAAAATAGACATGGCATAAAACAGGGTGGTACCTTCTTAATCCAAGGAAGGACGTAGCAGTAGCTCATTATGTTTGGGCTCATGGTCCTCCTACCTCGCCCTCCTTAACTATCCATCCTCTTTCTGGCTTCTCGGGGAAACTCCTGACCGTGGAGCTTGGTTGTGGTCCTAGGCCTGGAAGAAAGAAGTGAGTAAAAGCAGGAGTTGTGAGTGACCAGCAACCTTTGAAAAGAGGCCATTAGGCCTAGGGTGGTAGGAAGCTGAGGCCCGGAAATGCTTTGCTCTTGTGGGCCATCTGGGTAGCCCTGAAGACCGTTAGGAATCTCGTCCCCTATTCCTTTACCTTTAGGAAGCCTTGCTCTTTTTTTTTTTTTTTTTTGGCGGTACTGGGGATTGAACTCAGGACCCTGCGCTTGCTAGGCAGGCGCTTATTCCACTGAGCTATATCCCCAGCTCCAGCCTTGCTCTTTTGACTGTCACTCAGGATGACATTTGGTCTCTTACACTGGAGCAAGCCCTAGGAGATTGGTCTTTTGGCTGCTCTAGATTCTGAGAGTCAGACTAGCCCAGTGCTCTCCATTGCTTTAGCTGGGAGACAAGAAAGGAAAGCCATTCGGACCTAGAGGGCTAGAATACAGATCTTGTGGTCTGCGTGACCTTGGGCAGGTTGTTTCATCTCTCAGTTCCTTACTCAGCAGATCACAACACCTATTCCTGTATATATCCCATGGTTGTATTAAGAGGTAAGATCAAATGTATGGTTCTCGCTCCATAGAAGATGCTAGTTGAGAAGACTGCTCTGGAGGAGCTGCCAAACCGAGCAGTTTCAACACGTGAAAAGGGTCCTTTGCTGTCGTCACACCTGGGGAGAGGCAGTGTTGCCTGCTTGAGTTTCCACCCTCTTACCAAACCCCGCACCATCCTCCTAGCCCTGAGATTGTAACCGGCCCATTTTTCAACTGTGACATTTCTTCAGACCTGAAGTTCGGCCAAGAACATGACCTCGCTCTCCCTCCCACCCTTCTTTCCTTCTTCCTCCCCTTTTCCTGCCTCTACTTCATTTCAAACAAGTGAGTTGTGTTACTTGGTTTATTAATGAGGTTTTTCCAGCCTCTTTTTTTTTTTTTGTCCTTGACCGTAAAGAACTTCCAGTTACTTGAAACTGAAAATAAAATTTGGCCAGAAGTAAGCTAGAAGTATGATCTTATTGGTATTGATATTTTAAAGCCTGTCTTTTAAAAAATGCAGCTCTAAGAAAAAGGGAGGATTTGTTATGGGATGAATATCTGGTTGAGGACCCTAGAGTGAGGAATTTATCTCTTTTTCTGAAAACAAGGCGCCTGCCTTCTTTAGGAGAGTTGTGGCTATTTTGATGCCTTTTGAAAGCGCCACAATTAATTTGATTGAGCTGCTAAGAAGTCAGCTTTGGAAAAAAAAAAAAAAGAGAAAGGATAATAGTCACATGGACTTAGCATCACATGGAGAAATTCACTGTAACCCCAGCAGTCTTTTAGACAGCTGATGACCATGGGCCAGATTGTTCATTTCACAAAGGAGAGTCTTTTAAAAATGAGAAGACTTTTGTCTAGAGCCCAAACCTCCCCGGGGGAAAGACTCATTTATAACCCACTCCGATTATTCTTTTCCTCTTGAATCTTGGTAGTTAACTATGAATTTCTACAGAGCACTCAGCGACACCGGGGCTAAGTAGTGCAGGGAGCGACTGACGTGCAGGGCTTGCAGCCCTGGGTTCCAGTCACAGCTCTGACCCTCCTTAGGGAGCTGCACCATCCCAGAAGTGGCCCTGACTTGCCAGGGCTTCGTTTCTCCCTTGTAAAACAAAGCAGTAACATTAATCCTTCATTCTTGGGAGGATTGGTTTGAAGGAGAAAGTTAGTTGGTAACCAGAACTACTTTGAGAAGTATCTTAGATGGTCTTAAGATTACAACCTTCGAGGTGTGCACAGCAGACACGTTGGAATAGGGAACCGGTGACCAGGCTCCCCAGCCCCTCTTCCCTGTAGCTTCTCAGAGAAAATGTGGGTCTCTGTTTCCTCGGTGGGCCCCTCTTCCTCCAGGGGCCTGGTCCCCAGGAAGCAAGGGACCTGACGGGCACTGAGGGCCAGAGCTGTCTGGCAGCCTGGGCAGCCCCCCCCCCCACACTTTGCTGCAGGACCCTTGGGGTTTTCTGGCCAGTTGGGTCTCCTCTTTCCCTTTGTGTTTCATGTTCCTCCTGAAGGAAGGGATGGCTCATGAAAGGCCGGGAGGAAGCGAGGTGGGAACTGTTGGTGTCTGTGAGGTGGGGGGTTGTTCGCTTCCGCTGGGGCTCTCCCACTCCGTACTCTGCCTTCCTCTGCCTTCTCAGGACCTCTGCTGGAGTACTCGGCTCACTGGGTGACATGGGCTCTTTGCTGCCAGGCTGGGAACTGCTGGGGCACCAGTTCTTCCCTTCTTTTTCTGTGTTATCTCCAGTGCCACGTACACACTAAGTACTCAATAAATATTTGGATCGGTGAAGGAATGTAAATGAAAGTAATCCGTCTTCATGGCAAGGCCGAAGCCTGTAGCTGAAATGTGAATTGATCACAGCAAAACCAGAACAGAGATCTGTCTACCAGTTCTAGAATAGCCTGACTCTGAGTGTTTATCTATCCTGACTCAGAGCTGACTGTGTGTTTTTAAAAAATCAAGCTGAAGAAGACTCCAAAAGGAAGAAAGGCAAGAACCAGGCTTAAAATCCAACCCAGACAGTTACTGCTTATTTGATCTTAGCCAAATCATGGCCCCTGTCTCTTCTCTTTTGCCTTTCTTTTGAAATGAGAGTATAGACTGTCAGAGTATAGACTGTTTCTTTGTGTTCAAAAAGGTCTGATCTAAGAATTTGAAGAGTTTCTGGAAGAAACCCTGAGTTGCTCAAGGAGAAATAAAATATATTTAATGAGTAAGAGAGTTGTTGCAAAGGAAATTTTTTGTTAGGGATGCCAAAATTCCTTATCTTAGAATCCATTTCCACTACATCCCAACTTTGCCTGTGCTTTCAAAGCCTCCCTCCACCACCCACGCTGCCCACTGAGTTTGCTGGTTGGCAGCTTCCAAATTTCTGACTCTTCCAGCGAATCGCAGCACAAGGCACAGGCTGCCTCACAGTCACATTTTGGGAGCACTTGCATGGCTATAGGGACCACTGTAAGTAATGATCCACCGTTCAAATAGCACCTCGACATTTTCCTGTCTGTGGGCTCACTCTCATTCCACCTCACCCCACCCACACTCGGTGCCCTAACCTGAACGGTTCTCAGGCCTCTAGAGGACTGAACAGGTGACCTTCTGGCCCAGGGAGACAGGCCCTCCAGAGAGGGTGCTGAACCTTCCCGGAGAGACTTGTGTTGGCTCTCCCTGGGGGCTTTCCACACCAGTGCATTCTTGGTCAGTGGCAGGCACATTTCACACTGAATTCCACCCCATGGGGCTGTGTCTAATTGGACAAATTTGAGCAGCAGGCAGCATAGTCCCTGCAGCAGGGAACATTGATATATGGCCCAAGCAAGGAGTCAAGTCTTAAAGTGACAGGGGTCCTTTTCAAAGAATGACTGGCTAGGTTCCAGGAGTACCAAGCCTGAGGATAATTTAGAAGAGAGAGATGGGCCAGCTTCACAGAACAGGGCCTCTTTTAAGGAGATGTTTTTGAAAAGCGTGTCTCCATTTCTCCTGTGACAGGATAAACAGGATAGGGTGGTCCCCAGGACTTTCATCTCAACCTAGTCACACAGAATGCCTCTCCCACCAAATGCTCACCGTATCTGGATCCAGATTAAATCTGGCTATAGTATCCACCAAGGAAGCCATGGCAGGAAAAAAAAAAAAGGAAAAGCATAATTGCTGTACATTGCTGAACGCTCATCATTCATGAGTTCGGTACCCATCAAATACCTATTAAATACTCCCGTGCGTACTGTGAATGCACTCTGCTTGGATGCAGTGGGGAGCTTGTGGGGCTTTGGTCTAGAGAGGAGAAAAGTCTTTATTAAAATAATTTTACAAGTAAGCATAATTATGGTTTGTGTGAAGATTAGGAAGGAAAACATTCTGTGTGGTCTGAGAGCATCTGAAAAGGGGATTTGGGGAGTTTCCCTAAGGAGGTGACGTGTCAGCTGAGCTCCTGATGGGTAAGTTAAGCCAACCAAAGTGACAGGAGGGGTGGAGGTAAAAGAAGTGCTCAAGAATGAGAGAGGCCTGAGTGGCTGCCGGAGCTCAGGGTGCGGAGGGGAGTAGCGTGGGCTGGGACTGTGGAGCCTCACTGCTTAGCTAGATCTTAGTCTTAAACAAAAAGCAATGGGAAGCATGTTTTCAGCAAAAAGTGGCATCTGAGTTTTAAAAGATCTCTCTGGTGACAGTGTGGCAAACAGGAGACTGATTGAGAAATCCAGTGGAACATGTTGGTGGCTGTCAGTAGCCAATAGTTCACTGACAGATCGGAGTGATGTTAGGAGGTGGATTAACTGGGGCGTGTGATCAGGCGGAGGTGTTAAAGACGCTCCCCAGTTTCCTGACTCACTTTGTTCACTTTTATTTCATTCACTGAACATGGCCAGTTATGTGCAGAAAGAGACTTGGATACATTGTGTTTTCAGTACAAGCGTCAAGACATTAACTTGACCCTATAGAGAGAGTTGTCTAGGAGATGTTTAGGCCAGGTGTTTCCTAGAGATGGAGTAAGATGAGGGGGAGATGTTGAAAAGATGATTAGATGCCCTGTAAGGGGGTTAGAGGCTTGAGGAAACATTTACAAATTAACACATTAAGAGCCAAGTGTGGTGGTGCACACCTGTAGTTCATTGCGGTGCTCTGGGCCGAGATCAGAGGCCGAGGCAGAAAGATTGCACATTTGAGCTCAGCCCGGGCAAGGTAGTGACTTAGGGAGACCCTGTCTCAAAAAAAAAAATTTTTTTTTCAAAAGGCTGGCAATGTAGCTTAGCACAAAGGTCCTGGATTCAGTCCCTAGTGCAAGAAAAAATATATAGTAAGTCTAAGTCTTTATGCTTTTATAGAAGTGTGATGAGATTGTCTTGCAAGTTAAATGGCAGGCAGATACATGTTATTTAGAGGTGAGTTAGTGGAGTAGATATAAAATGAGGCAGACTTGACCAAGTCCTTGCAAAGGCCACATTCCTTTCACCGCATGTCAGCGGTAAAGGTGACTTTATTTAAAGTTCATTGTGCTTTCCAGTGGGACGCTCTTGGTGAGAGTGTAAGTGGCACATAGGTTTTGGAAGGCATTTCGTAGTAATGATCATTTACTAATTGTTCATTCTTTTTGACCCACCAATTTATACGCTAGGAATGTATTCCACAAAATTGTAGATAAAAGTGTTAAAGGCAGATAAAATCAGTATTGTGAAGGTTGTCCATCCCTAATCTAAAAGTCTGAAATCAGAAATGCTCTACAATCTGCTGACGCTTCAAGAATTTTAGATTTCAGATTAGTAGATTAGGGTGCCCAATAGGTGAAGCTAACGCAAATATTTCATTATTCAGAAAACCTCAAAATCTGAAACATTTTACCTCCCAAGCATTTCAGATAAAAGATACTCAACTTGTGATAGCAAAGGAAAAGAAAAAAAGAACCCAACTATCATTAGAGTCGAGAGTAACAATAACCTTTGGTATGTACATGTTATGGAATGGCATATAGCTATTAAAAAACAACATTTAAGAACTTTTTTTTAAGGGAGGAAAAAGTCTGTTTAGCTCACAGTTTGTAGAGGTTTCAGTCCATAAGCAGCCGACTCCAAGGCGGGGTGTCGTGGCAGAGGAGTAGCAGTTCATGGCTGTGGAAGACAGCAAAAGCAACAAGAGCAAAATGGCCAGAACATTTTCTAAGTTTAGAAAAAAGTCAAAGAGCAATCAATGTGTATGATATGACACTACAGGGGGAAAATCTAGGCACTAGTGTAAACATAAATCTCTAAACTCAGTTGATGGTAAGAAAAATATTTTACAGTTGTCCTTATCATAGTCAAGTCAGGCTATTTTAAAGGAATTCCATAGACTGGGTAACTTGATAGAAATTTTCTTCTTAAGATTCTGGAGGCTGGAAGGCCATGATCAAGGTGCCAGCAGACCTGGTGTCTGGTGAAGACCTACCTCCCGCTTTACTGTGGCTCTGACTTGTACTGTGTCATCATGTTCCAGGGGGCCAGAAGGAGGAAGCGGGGGCTCCCTCTGCAAGGGCGCTAACCCTATGGGGAGGCCTCCGCCCTCGACGCCAGTGACTGCCAAAGGTCCAAATATTAAAACATCAGCACTCAAGGGCCCAACAGCACTTTTCTAATCAGAAATGGCACTTTTTAAATGGAACCAAAGGGAAGAGGCAGAAATAGCTACTGACCGTGGAATGGCTCTTCTGGGTGACACTTTGGAGGAGGACAGAATGGTTCCATGCCCCTGACATGTCCTCTGCGCCTCCCTCACACTCACTTTTGTGACCACGAGACCCAGCTCACATGTTAACTCTTCTAAGAAGTTATCCCTGATGTTCAAGTTCAGAGTGTTTGTTTCAGGAGCATTTACTGAGAACTTCTTTTTATTAGACACAGGCACTGGAAGTAGAAAAGTACCAGAGCTTATTGTAAGTAGGTAAAACTGCCACGTAAACAAATTATTTCGATACAGAATTGTTTTGATAGTTGAAAAGCTATCAATTCAATGAACAGCGTTCCTGAAATTTCTAGTTTGTTTTCACAGGCTGAGGAAAAGCTCTAGTGGCTTTCTGTTTCGTGGGTTCACTCCTGGATTGGCCGGGGTCTATAAATCTGCTGAGCAGCTAGCTGTCCTTCCAGAGGAATGTTTTATGGAGGAAGCTAATATGTGATCTGTGGCCCCGCCCTCCCCAAAACTCGATAGCATTTCATCCTCCACAGCCTGAACCCCATGAGCGTCCTCCGGCCTGCCTGGTCATCCTTCAGCAGTAAATGCCACAGAGCACACGGGGGACACACACAGGATTTGGGCAGCGTAGTCCTGGGAGAAAGGAGAGCTGAATTTTAATCCCAGCACTGTTACTTTGCTCAGAGCCTGGCCTTGAATAAATTACTTTCTCTCTCTCTGAGGCTCAGTTGCCTCATTTGCAAAATCAACATGGTGCTGTAGTCTCGGTCATCTTTGGCACCCTATAATCGTGGTGAGAGGGACTTCCGGGAAGATGGCGACCGGGTAGGCAGCAGAGAGAGAACCTCCCAGAGGATTACCACCCAAACAATGAAATATAGCAATATGAAGACAGAAAT
>PVLD010001548.1:171153-197037 GCA_004027595.1 Dinomys branickii | reverse complement strand
TTATATTCAGCTCACAGTTTGCAGAAGTTTCAGTCCATAAAGACTTGCTCCAAGGCAAGGTGGCATAGCAAACAGGCAACAGTTCATGGCTGCAGAAGGTACAAAAGCAACAAGAGCAAAAATGAGGGGAGAGAGGGTGCCCCTTTTCCTCCCTTGTATTTTAAGCAGGCTACTTGCCCTAGGTCGGTCCTCTGTGCCCTAGGATACAGAACTGCTGAGTCACTTAGTTAAGCTTCTAAACTGAAATTGACACAATGAATCAACCATTACAATTATGTTCTACGTTGCATGAGGCTTTCGTTTGATTCATAGCACTACACATACATCAAACACCATTTACATTAGCAGCTTTTATTAAATAACTGTTAAGTTTATCATGGATTTAGTTCTCCTTCTTAGAAAGGCTACAATAAGAAAAAGAAAAACCTGAAATGTTAAAACAGACTACACTATATTTGTGCCTCTTAGTTCTATAACAAAAAGGGCTCTTTCAGTTGACTTTAGACTTTGATCTTTTATGTTTCCAGTTATTGTTCTTTAAAATTACTTTAAACAGGCAATCATAGATGTCAGTTTAAAATAAATACAGAGGGCCAGGGATATAGCACAGTGGAATAAGCACCTGCCTGGCAAGTGCAAGGTCCTGAGTTTGATCCTCAGTACTGCAAAAAAAAATAGAGTGAGATTTGGAAAATGACAGATTGTTTAAAGTTTTTAAATGAAATCACAATATTCTTTAAAAAATTGTATTCACTATTTAGATATTAGCATATATATATATACATAAAATACTATCTTCTCCTAGCTATTTAAGAGAAAATATGAGCAAAAAATTTCCAATATTAAAACAGAGTATTTCTTAAACAATTATAAATTCATCTGGTTCATTATCCAAAAAATAAGTTTTTAGTATGAGTACTTACATGTAGTCTCTAACACCTGTAAGCGAGCAATAAATCCTGAAAGAAAAGTCTAATAACTCTGATGTAAAATTTTTGCAAATACAATCTAAATATTTGTGTGAGGGCTTACCCTAAGGAACACACATATCCTTCCTTAAATGTGTGTTTAGTAGGTAGTTGTATGCAGGTCTAAAAAGCAGAGATACACCAGATGCCAAAAAAGTTGAGCTAAGATTCATGAAAATGGAATTCTAAGTTTTTTAACTGAAAAATCAGTGACCTTAAGTGTGTATATATTTTATTTGATCGCAGCTGTTCCTCTCTAAGCAGAGTTTGTGCATATAACAAATGCTTGCTAAGGAGCAGTCAAACATTGAATCCAAGTCCTAGTGGATTATTCTGATATTAACAACAGTATATAAAAATAATAACCTCAGCTAAACTTTATTGGGCTTGTGCCATGACGAGAGTAAACACCCTCCATGCAGGAAAGGGGACACACACCCTTCTTGGGTTTCTCAGGCGCTTTGACAGTGAGTGAATTTTGTAATGAAACTCACGACCTAGTGTGTGTGAGGCTACTGTGCTGACCTCACCACCACCACCACCATCCCTCTATAATGGTATGATTCTTGAGGTGCCAATAAGTTGGGTATTTGTGCTAGGACATATCTTAGGCTAATCTCTTTCAGTGTATTTAATTCAAATTTCCCCTGAAAGAAACAACAGACAAAACAACACTGTGCTGAGATACCTTTTCTAGCTCTATTGTAGTTTAAGACTCATACACGAAAACTTCTTGACAGAGAGTGGCATTTGGATTGAGTACAATGACTCTGCACTTGACAACATTCACAGCGTGCTAGAGAATAATCTAGTTCCCGGGAGCTGCTGAAGCAAATCTCCTTGATTTTTTCTCACTAAAGTGGGAAGAAGTATAAGCAAACAAACATTTCATCATCCACTATACTCCTCCTAATGTATCTTTCCAATTTACAGTGTTTCCTCATATTCATGATTTTTTAGCTCCCTAACCCAATGGAATGAGATAACTTATATGTAAAAACAAATTTAAGCACCCTATTATGAGGGGAATCATATGGAAGTATCCAATTTATTGTTGCATAACCTCTGCAAAAGTTAAACTTGTAAACTGAAAGATAAAATTCCTACCACTAAGAAAAATAAAAACACAATCTCTTTCATACATTTGTTTTTCCTGAGTATAATATGGTATATTTGCAAAACAAGAAAAATACAAGCAAATGAAAATCAAACAAAACAATCTACTGCATTCAGTTAACCACATTAATGTTTGTTTTACACAGATTTTCACAATTGTATAGAAATATATAATGTAAGTATACCCAAATTTTATCATGTGTATATGTTTAAAGATGGAGAGTAGTATGTATCTAAATAGCAATTATATGTCTTATATTGTCAGGAAAAGAAAGATATTGAGGTACTGGTTAGATGGGATTCTAAGAAAAGGCAGCAATGACAGGGACCAGAGGTTCTGGCCATCATACTGGTCTGGTTAGGATGCTGCCCCTGGTATCACTACACCCTCCTAATGTCACGGATGGTGCAGAACTTTTGACATTTTCATATCTGCCTTGATAAACTGCCCAGTGAATGCACGTCTCCAGATTGAGTTAAAGACTTCTTGAAGCTAAATCTGTATACTTAGGCTCATGGCCCCTTTTGGCTTCAGTGTGGGACAGTGGACCTACTTTCAACCAAAACACCCAGAATGAGAGATTCTTTACAAAGGGAAAGGAAACCTAAAATTTGGGTATTGACCACATTCCAACACTGACTGTATAACTGCTCTGTCCATTGTTATAATTGCTCATGAATGACAAGTTTTCATTAAGCCATCAAAATTAGAAAAAGTCCAAAGTTTCATCAACTGTGGTGTCCCTGGGTGATGTCCGTTTCCTTTGTCATCTGATCCATCTTGTATCTTGAAAACCAGACAACATTAACAAATTAACAACTAGCCACATATCAATCCAAGAAAGTGGAATGATTATAAGAGAAAGTAAAAGAGAACAATATTTAATTTTAAACACAAAAAACTAAGGAAGAGAGTATATGTAGATATACTATAGAACTCACTTCTTCAACTGGTCACGAGGATATAATGATTGTTCATGCTTTCTTCCAAACACTAATTATTTATATTTTCTTATCTTCAGCTAATACCATATGTTTGAGGTTTTCCAACAGCTTATGTGGCCAACATCTTCAATCCTGAAAGAAATGTAATAATCATTTTTATAATCTTTCATTAATTTATCTAATTCTAGATATGTTCATTTGCTGTTATCTATTTAATCCTTTATAAGGTAATCACTATGTATCATTGTTCTAAATGTTTTACATATAGCAAGATATTTAATCCTAAAACGACTTTGGAACATAGGCAAGATTTAAGGATGCAATGGTTACATCTCTTTCAAAATCACAGTAATAGAACCAAGATATTGACTTAATACAGGCAGTCTACATTTTGTGAAAGAACTCATAAAAATACCTGAGTCTTACCCATATCTAAAACCATCTACTTTCTAAACCCTTTGAAGGCCAAAGTTACCTCCCCAGATTATATTGTCACCCAACAAATTACAATGTTGGCATCTTTGGCATGGCAAGTGGTCAGGTGTACTTTGGTGGGAGAAAATATATTATTGAGGGTCTAGATAACCTCTACTATTGCTGTAGTGCACAAATAGTTTATGAGCCCATTTAGCAGGCCTAATGAACTAGAGAATGAATCTACTGAGCACATCATCTTTGTCTGCTTAATTATTCAGAATTTTCTCCACTCTGGAAGCACTCAAATGAACCTTCCAATTAACGTTCATACGGACCATATATACCCACACATTCTAGGGCTATGCCGGAAGATCTTTGTATATGCTTGGTGGTAATCCTTGCTGTTTTATTTTCCTTCCCCCAACATCCACTCAATCCTCTAGTTTCCATCTATAATTTCATATAGATTTTTATTTCAGGTAAAAGTGAAAGTTCCAGCTTCCAGAGAGATGGGGAGAGGAACACACACTAATAAAATTCCTCAACACAGTAAATGAATTAGCTTCTTTTATAGCCTTCTCTTTTTGTGTGTATTGCAATGTGCTGAATATTGGACATGGGCTAACTGCTAGGCAAATGCTGGGCACAGAGGCATACTTCTAACCCCACTTTTATTTTTTATAATGGAAAATTTTTAAAGACCCTAGGGCAATAAGATTACAATAATAAAGTTTCATTCACTCATCCTCCAGCTCAGTACTGATCAGCTGAGGGCCTATCTTGTTTCACTTCTATTTAGCCCCATCTACTATCATCGCTGGATTACTTTGAGGAAAGTCTCGGGCAAATCCCTTCCCCTGTACATACTGGAATATATATTTCAAAAAGAGAATGACTTTTGGTTTTTTGGTCCTTGAAGAACATCTAAACTTCAACTATAATTTTGTAGCAGTCATTTCTAGCTAATAGTAAAATATCTTTCAGCCCTTAGTATAAAACTGGCACCAGCATTTTTATCCTCACTGTATGGTCCTTGGTTACCCTCCTGGCAAGACAGTGACACAGAGTTTGTCTACTGTGTACTTATACATTTCCTTCCATTATTACTATTTCTGTGGTATGGAAGAATTCAGTGCTCATGGGTCTGAACTTTGAGTGAATTAGCTCAGATGATACCTAATTCAGTAAGTTCACAGAATCTCCTTCTGTTCTCTCTTTAGGCATTCAGATTCTATCAAAGTATAATGCAAGCCAAGAGCTATTTGTCAAAAGTACATGTGTTAATATTTGTCAAAAGAAGATGTGTTACTTGATGCAGAAGACATACATTTATTTGAAGTTTCCAGTGTTCTCAAAAATCATCCTTATTTTGGAGCTTGCTTCATTCTTTTTATTAGTACATGTTTGCGGTGCATAATGACTACATTAATAATGGGGGGTTGATATTTGTGTATAACATGCTAATATTTATACTGCCTTCCCCTTCTCTCCCTCCTCCTTCCTCCAGCTCTTGGTCTCCCTTCCTTTTAGAAAGTCAAAAAATCAGTCGAGTGATTAATCTCTCTCTGTCTCCATCTCTGACTCTATTTCTCTGTCTGTCGCTGTCGCTGTCTCTCTCTCTCTCTGTGTCCCTCTGTGTTTCTTGTTCCCTAATTTATTTTGCTCCTTAATTTTGCATTCTTCCTGTTCTGTCCCAGTGGCACAAATATACTGTGCATCCTGCAGTATGATCTCGGTCCCAGCGATTCCTGCAGTGAGGGGTGCTTTCATAACAAGAAAGCCACCTTTTGCACTGAGCCTGATTTGAAAGAGATATTCTTTCAGGTAACTGACTCTTGGGACAAACAGTCTGTCTAAAGTTAAGGATTATTTCACCCAGAAGACCAAAAAGATTCAAACTTTGTACCTCTTTTATACCAGCAAGATCCACAAGTATGATTCTTTTGGGAATGTGTGACCCCAATGGGCCAAGGTCACTGGATCCTCTGAAACTTCAGGTACTAATATTTTGCTGACACATGATGTTTGTTATCCTGCGATATCCAGGATTCCTTTATTTCCCTGCTGCTTTCTCCCTAGCAATCTGATGACGTCAAATAATAGAACATATTATGATTTTGGGGATAACTGAAGACATTACCACGTTGTCATTCAAAACGGAGTCTGTTGTGTCAGTAAAGGAAGGTGGTAAAATTGCACTCTTTCTCCCATATAAAACAGATTGTGATCTTTTCTGAGACAAAGAAAAGCTATTTATTAAATGAACACATATACACCAAGAGACCAGAGCTACAGCTGTGGTTCAAAGCTGGAAACCTTAATTGTAATTGCAATTGTTAATCAATTAAATGTATATGAATCATGTCCTTTTCCAAGTCCTGTGCATTTCTCCATGAACCAAACAGATGAATTAAATAAGTATACAACAGGAGTCGTTGCCCTCTATTTTAAAAACCTGGAGTCACTCTGCTAGTTTTGTGCTACACTAACAGCATTATATCCGTTTTTATTAACTGGATGTAAGGAAATGGCCTCAGAAGCTTCTTGCCAGTTCTTCTTGTCAATATAGTACTTCACATGCAAATCCAGGGAGCTAGTGAAAGGATGCTGTTGGTTGCTGATTTACGTATGCATTTCAAATGCAGACTGGAATAAACATAAGATGGACTGGAGATTTCAAAGTGTGGTCACGAAGTCATTTATCACCCCCACTTATCAGGCAGTAAGCCTTTGGACTCACTGGTGAACTTACAGAGTTCGTGCCTCAACAGTTCATGCTAACGCCACTCAGAGCCTTCGAGTAATAATCCATGCAAAGACTGGGGTTTGTCCCCCTCTCACAGCCAAAGATTATGAAATAAAATTACACAGTTTTTGGTGGTACCCTGAGGAATGACTCATATTATATGTCTAGTTATACTGTATGGACTTGACTTCATATTAGAGAAGTTCCACTGTTCAGGATTTTTGTGAGGAACCATGAATGTCCTTCACCTTGTCGCCACTGAAATTATGCCTCTATTCCACAGACCTGGCATTATTGTTTTCTAAAGCATAAAATAATTTTTGTTAAACAATAAGGAATCCAGAGAACGTACTTCAATGGTTAATACAGTCATTCTCACAAAACATAATGAAACCATCACAACAACAAAAAGAACATATAAATAGTACTTGTTGAGGATTCTTTAACTTGTTTTTGTTTGATTGGTTTTTGGTTTTTTTGTGTGTTTCTTTTGGTTGATAGGCTAGTTATTTCACCGGATGGCTGAACATTTCCAGGCACCATCTGGCCATGTTACATTCCAGTTAAGAGGAGTGGACATATCTTTCTGTATATCTTTCTATTTTTTTTTATACTGGAAATTGAACTTAGGGCCTTGCACTTGTCGGGCAGGTGCTTGTGCTGCTGAGCTATAACCCCGGCCCTTACATGTTTTTTAAAGCAGAAGCCTTTCTGCAAAGTCCCTAGAAACCTTCCCTCATGTTTCATAGTTTTATCACAGTATCTCAGACCCCAGTCACTAACAATATGAATAAGATAACTGTAATTCACTTAAATATCATTATTTAAGTCTGAGTCACACCTAGTAATGAATTTTTATGAGCATTGTGTAACTTGAAGTAGTTGGGGTCCTAGTAATATGAAATACTAAGTAAATGTCTGCTACATAGGCTACCAAGAGCACCTGATATTTAATCATATTAATGGATGAAGTCTATGTTTTGGTGCTAAAGAATGTAGAGTGAGTTCTGTGCCTTGAACATCACTGCAGAGGGGAGTTGCCTCATCTTAGCAGGGCCTGTCACCTCCTATCCATATCTGTTTTCCTTTGGTAGTTCATTGGTGTCATTTGTCTCTACTTCTCCAAAATCTACTCACACCCATTCAAACCAGAAATTTATTTTCAATTCCAGTAAAATTGAATTCCCTTCATACTACGTAGTGTACAAGGCAGCACATGATGCAGCATGGATGCTGCTCGCTTTTGCATTTCTCAAGAACTAGTCCAAATTGTTCTTGCTATGTACGTGAGAGTTAATTGTAGTATATTAAATGTTTCAAAAGTCATCTCCAACTTTTCTCTTTATCTCATGTTTTGGCGATATTTGCTTTATGACATCTACTAAATATTTTCTGGCATTGTGATCTTATTTAATGAGGGTCATGATTGGCTCAACATTTTTGTCAATCATCAAGGAAATTCTTGGTATCACCTAGGTTTTCAGACTAGCATAACAAATACAGAAACCCTGCAAGGTGTATCCACATAGATAAATTTAGTCTGATCTAGAAACGTCTTCCCTGGGTGAAGCAACATCAGAACTAATGATTTACTGGTTTCCTAATCATTTGTATAAATTAGGAAATGTATGCCCTTTGGCCATGGTTGAAATATTTCACCCTTTATTCAGCTATTTAGGCTATGCTGCAAATTGAAAACACAGAAAATACTGAAAGATTATTGGTTAGGCAGCATGTAGATTATTGATTTTGTCTTCCAAGTCAGCTCCTGGAGGATAAAATGATAATGTTATCTTCAACCACAGAATTAACATGCCTATCCAATAAATTACAGGGTTACTTGTAAGAGAGAAGGAATCATGAGGATAATCCCATTATACTTTCTGGGGGATAACATGTCGAGGGTATCTAACTCTCTTTGTAAAGGCATGGTAACCCTATTAATTCAGCAAACTTAGGAGGTCATCAGTCATAGGACTGAACTTTGCTCTTGCTCTTTGTGCTACCTCAACCTATGCCACCAGAAAGAGATGATACTTTAAAAGTATTATAAAACATATCTAGGGCTGGGAATATAGCTCAGTGGAATAAGGGCCTGCCTGGCAAGCACAAGGTCCTGAGTTCAATCACCAGTACTGAAAAAAAAAAAAAAACCCTCACAATAAAATGCATCTAGATTTGTGTTCCCTTAGCTGGGAATTTAAAAACAGGAGTTGGTGTGATTTATTTTGCTAATGTTACCAAATGCATTTTAAAGCAATAACTGTGCAGTTATTGAATTTCTCTTAACCTTCATGACACTTAAGGACCGCAGCAGTGCCAGGTCCTGAAGCTTCTCTTTCAATAGGTGAGCACATACAATAAGGATCTATTTCACCTCTGTTGCTAAAATGCGTGTAATTTAAGATTCCTTCTTAAAATGTTAACAATAACTACTGTCTTCTCTCCTAAGAGTTAGCTAATAATTCCCACAATTCTTACTTATGTGTTATTTACAGTCCATTTAACTTTAGGTAATTTTGGTTGCATGCAACAGTTAAAAAAATATGAAATTAAGTTAAATAGAAATGGAATGTTTGGACAGGTTTTGACAGTAAGCTTAGCCCTACATAATTGAGTTCATAATACAGACTCTGCCAAGCACAGACCTCAAAAGTCTGGAATAGAATGCTCTACCCATAGGATATCACAGGATATCACTCATTTCCACTGCCAATTTCTTAAGGCTGCCCACTCCTAATTTGTTTCTGGCAGTCTCCTAGGACTCACAGACTGTGAGGGTACCTGACTCGGGTTACCGTGGTCAGATCCTGGCTGCTGGTACACAGGAAGAGAGACTGTATCCCTCGTACAAGTTCTGTTTCGTTTGGCTTCCATAGGTGGAAATACATTGCTTCTCTGTAGATGAAAAATATTAATAAATTTTATCATATAGACATTAGAAAGTTAGTAGCCATAGTAATATTTGTGTGTGTGTTCACATATGCAGAATAAGGGCATATGTTTTCTAACTTTTTATAAACTGCTCCTAATTAACTCATAACAAATATCATATTATCTCCTATATTGACTGTGATCTGCATAACTACTTTTTAAATAAAATATAAGCCAATAAATGAAGAGAAAGGCACATAATAAGAAGATGAGATCATGAACAAGAAATAATGTATGTGAAGCATATATATGAAAGATAATTCTTACTGGTAGTAATGTAACTTCTTTTATAACTCTGATTTTCTTCACTGTTTTTACTGTGGCTTCACAAAAGCCACTTTAAATGTTTTTTAAAGCTTTAAACGAAGGAATTACATGTGCGTTTGTAAAGTGTAAATGTAAACCTGGATATTACTTTTACACCATACTGTCAAAAGATAAAGGCCAAAATATGAGAAAATACATCGAATGCTTAACCAAATAGTGTATTTTAATAGATGGCTGTGTAGAAGTAGCAGAGTCTACTCTAAATATTTACTAAAATGAAAGCGTGTGCATTCTAGAATTAATTTTATTTTAGAAGCTAATAATTTTAAAGTATAATTGGAATAGTAACAAATACTTGGTAACAATAGCTTTTTAGAATAATAAGTCTCTTTAAAATAAAAATAATAATGACAATAATAATTAGAGTAATGATAGTGTAACTTCTTAGGGTTGATTTAATTTGGCGGTACTGGGGATCGAACTCAGGACCCTGCGCTTGCTAGGCAGGTGCTTATTCCACTGAGCTATATCCCCAGCCCTGGGTTGATTTAATTTGTAAGTCTGGTGTGTACCTGGCTTACTTCTTAAGCTAAAAAATAAAGGACAAATAAAGTAACTATACCTGCAACTAAAATTCTTTGTCTCTGCTTCACAGAGACTCATTTAATATAGTTGGACTGTTTAATGCTCTCATGTATTTGGAAAAACATTTATCTGCTCATGAATTTATTTTCCAAGCATTAGTTAACATACCTGCAGTTAGCCCTGTTCATATTTAAATTATGTTTACTGTGCACAATTTACAAATGATATTTTAAAGAGATTGTTCTAGGAACAAGATATGTTCATGTTAAACCTAGGGGAGACAGAGGCTTGAAAGCAAAAAGATGAATTTCAAAGCAGCTGTGCTTTTGTGTAATTATTGTAGACTTAATATTCAATGCTTCATATGCATTGGATGGTTTTGTTTTTTGGAATATGCCTAACACTGATGAGTTGTTCATCATAAATTAAAAGAAACCACAAAATTGTGATTTGTCTGGATTATCTATAAATATTATGAAAGTGAACTGTACTATTGATATTCTTATAAAAGTAAATGCTATCAACTTATAAAAGTATAAATTATGGAAAACTTCCATTTAAATTGATTTTCTTTGATTTTGAATACAGACGAGAGTGGACGCCTTCAGGGTGGTATGGCCATAGACTTCAGTTTTAATACAAGGCAATGGAGGAGCATATATTTTATTTTCTGTGTGCCCTTTAATCATAAATAACAATATAATGGATAAATGAAAAATACTTTTAGAAATTGTATTCTCCGCCATATCTTATCTCTTAAACATCAAAAAGCAACAGTAATGGAAGACTCCAATAATTTTATTGATAGTTTCAGATGCATTAAAACAGTAGACAAAATAAATATGCAAGATGATATTTCCTTATAAATTCATATTTATGTAAACATTTTAAATGAAAACTATCAGTGACATGGGATTGGAAAATGATTCACATGCATGGAAGTGAGCATCACCAAGTACATTTTGTGTTGCTATTTCCTAAGCACTGAGTATTTTTGACAATAGTTGATGGGGTCAACCCTAGATCAAGTACTTAGATCACTTGTGGGAAACTGTAATGATAAGAGAAGGTAAGTAACAACAACAACCACAGCCACAATAACAAAATTTTCTGCCTAACTTCTTACCTTTACTTTTTAATTACTAAATGAATTAACCAAACATCTGTGGAAAATGTTGTGCATTACATATTCTGTCCAAATTTTATAGCAGAATATCACTAGATAACATTGCAAGTATTTCACAGTAGCAATTGTGCATATGTTTCCACAACATTTTATAATCAGCAGTTGACTATTTTGGAACTATGTCAATATTGTATTTGAGAAATTACTTTGTCACTAAAATTATCTCTGAATTAAACAAGTTTTTCCTCAAAATTTCTCTGAGAGAAAATAAAGTCTTACTAGGAAAATATGTCATAAAAATGGTACAAAATTGGAACATCATTACTTCAAAATGGCATAAAAGAGATTTCAAAAATTATATAAGACAGTAAAAAAATAGTAACCAATATTAGCACATTTTGAAAACAAGATGATAGAATTCAAGAAAGAAATAGCGATGAAAAACATTTTGAATATGAAGACTAAACAAAAGAGAACATAGTTCAAATGTAGTTAATGGAGAAATCATTAAGAAAAAACCTAAGTGAAAACGAAGCCTACTACAGAATGTGAAAAGAAAAAATGCAAGAGGGAATTGAGGCATTGTGGTACACACCTGTACTCTGCCATTCGGGAGGCTGAGGCAGTAAGATTATGAGTTTGAAGGCTAGCTTGGGCTACAGAATAAGTTTCTCTCAAAAAAAATGCAGTAAAATTTGAGACAATTTAATAAATATTGAAGGTATATAAGGAAGGCCCATCCTACATTCATAACAGGAGTCCCTGAAGAAGAAAATCAGGATGGATTATGAAAATATAAAGAAGAAAATTCTGCTGCTTACATTTGAAGCTATGAACTAAAGGATGTACCTAAGGATATTAACTTGGAATTATCAATTGGAAATATGTATTGGATCAAATATTGTACTTCAAAGAAAAAAGAACAAACATGTCCTTTGGACACCTATGCAAAAGCATTAATGAGAGAAAGAAAGTAATTGTTACTTTTAAACAGAAACTCAATTCTAGAAGATAATATGGTAAAGTGTTTATGATGCAAGGGAAAAAATGAAAAACGTGTGAGCTAAGAAGGTTATATCCAGAAAAAGAAAAAAAACATGAATCGTAAAGGGCACAGGCAATGTCCTCATCAGTAAAGAACACCGTTGTTTCCTCAACTCTTTCCTGAGAATATTGAATCTACAGGGTACCTTGGACAGCCAGGTTAATATACACACAGGTAAAGATGGGCAGTGAACACTTAATTCTTGGTCATCCATGTCACTAGTGCTAAGTGAGGGCTGAGAGAAAGCACGTAGCAACTGTGTGCCCGACAACGTAAATGTATGGAGGATGAAAGACAAGAATTGTCTTGAAAAGCAGTAATAACAGAATCAAGCATTTATCATGCCTTTTAAAAAATATGGCCTCTACCACTGTGAATCAAAATAGTAGAACAAAAAAGTGTTTTTAGATAAAAACCCCACATAATAAAGTAGAAATGATAGAATTAGATTATCACAGTTCTGTAATTACAAACGAATGGACTGAAGAATGAAGCCCCAATAGAGCCACTGTTTGAAAGTGAAACCAGGGTTCTTACAAGTAGTGACTGCGCCGCACATTTCAGTGCACAGCATTTGGCCCCCGACCGCCTTACTACTGCTTTTTCTTAATTCAGAGTTTTATGTTGGGCTCTCCTTTTGGTGCCATAACCTGAACACTAGTATAAAAGATTCCGTATTTTGTGATAGCTTTGCATTATCAACCAAGATTGTATTTGTTTTCTTTTTTGCAATAATGAAATTCAAACTCAGGCACTTGGGGCCCTGTGCACACTAGGCAAGTGCTGTACCCCTGAGCTAATTCTCTGTTCCCTCAACAAAGATTTTCTGTGATTATTAATATCATTTCTGTTTGTGAATTGCAAAATTGTCTCAGTGAATTTAAACCACATATTGAGAAAGTTATTTTCAATTCTTTTAATTCTTGATGAGTAAAACATACATTCATACAACATATCTTTGATAATTCAAATATTTTCCAGTTTGTTTTTAAAAAAAATAGAGTAGCACCCATGCTTATAAATTAACTGAGAGTTAACAGTATGGTTTTGTTTTTACTGAATTTGTGTTAAAAATGAAATCATAAAAATTAAAGGCTGCCTTAGTTTTTGTTTTAGAAGTAATATAGATCTTCATTAACATAATAAAGCATCCAATGAACACATTAAGTATTATAGTAGGCTTGCTAGGTGGAGGAATGTGACAAAAGTTACCATTAATTCTAAGGTAAACAGCAACATGTCAAATGTAGTTTGTTAGGTTAAATTCTAATCAGTCCTCATATAGTTTTCAAAGAATTTAACCCACCAGTTAATAGTATGGTTGGAAGTTGGCTGAGTACACATTTCGTGTTTACATATATGAGTTAACTTCTATTAACATGAACATATATTTCAGTTATAATTTAAGGAAACAATGAGGCAAAATATCTTTAAAAATAAAATTGTAATTTAAGAAAAAAAGTAATGGAGAAAAAAGGGTAATATGATAGCATTTATAGTTGATTGTTTTAGTTATGTCTTGTTTTCAAGTAAGTTTATGTGATAAATTCACGGTGAAAGTGGCTTCGTAGTCACCTGTTGGCCAATCTGTAGATGAGGTAATATTTATTATCAAAAAACCTGAATGCTTTGAAACTTCTGTTACAGATATGAATTAGCTTTTGTTTTTTATTGAAGATATATACACATCATGTACACTTACACACATGCACACACATATATATCCTTTATATTTGGAAGTGATAAGTGTAAACTTACAAACATAGTTAAATTGGAAAAGTTTTCTTTATTGTTATTTATATGGAATTGACCACATAGTTACCTAAGCAGTTTGTCACTAATATGAAAAAGAAATCTGTTTCAGAAATTGTTGGTAATATTTAATAATGACCATAAGATGTTTATAAATGCAAGGTGGTAACTAATATCAATGTTTTTGATGCCTACAAGACCTATATTACATATCCCAAGCAGAGTGAACATCCTTTATACTTTTATTAAGATGTATACTTTAGCTATTCTGATTCCGGATAACAAACATGATAGTCTCAAGGTAGCTATATCCATGGGAAATATTCTGAGAAATTTCCAAAGTCTCTCAAAGAAGGGTGGGAGTCTCTCACCCCTCCCCCTCCCCCATGTCATCCTCGCACAATAAAGTGCATTGGAGATTTAATTGATTCAAATAATTGAAATCTTAACTGAGATATGGCATTATGTACGTAAGAGTGCATGTACGTGCGCGCGCGTGCACACACACACACACACACACACACATATACACACATATACACACATACACACCCACACAGTGGAAATTTATGAGCATTAGGTTTAAGTCTTTTCATCAACAGGTTAATCATGAATCTGTATCGTTGAACCTCAGGCTAATTTGACTCTGGGCTTCAGGCCTTAGAGAGCTGAATTTGTCTATCCTCGTGTCCAACTCAGCCTCAGTAAAGACACTTCCTCAACCTGGGGAGAGGCCAGAAGGGCCAGGAGTGGCAGCATGAATACCTCCCCGTGCCTGACCCCATCTCTTCCTCTAGCATCTCAGGCCCCATCATGGTCATTTGAGCATAGTGTGGGTCTACAGTGTTCTTGTTGGCTCTATGTATCATGGGATGTTCTGTCACTATTTCAGAATTGCTATAAGAAAATTGAATAATAAGTAATGGTGCAGTGTTGTGCAGTTAAATATGTATATGATAGCAACCTTTTGTCAATTCTTACAACAGATGCCCAAAAGATTTACTTAACAGCTATTCGTGTTTTCATTTTTGGAATAATGATGTTCATAGCTACAATCACAATTCAATTCATTCTCCAAAAAGTCATTATCTCTCTCTCTCCTTTTTCTTGCATGTCTTCCCCTATACATTATTTTCCTGATAAAATCAGTATTACTTTTACAACTAAGTAATATTCCTCAAATTACTGTAATAAAGAGGAAAGATAGCACATCTATGACTTGAGTTCTATAATCCGTCATAGCTAGGTTAATAAGCTGCTGGAACACACTGGTTCCATGCTCAACTGATAAATGGGCTTATCTCCTCAGCCAGGCTTTAGCGAAGTTGACCTTATGTATGGGAAGGTGTTTGGTGTTGTCTTAGGAGTATAGAAAAGTGTACATCATCTACTACAAAGATATGGACATCGTACAATTTAAAAATCTATTGATTTTGTTGCTGTCTTTTCATCCACTACTTCGGTGAGACTTACAGGCAGTGAGACAAAATGTCCAATTAAACAAGAGGTCAAAAAAGGTCCATCACAGATACTAGAAAACAGAGAACCAGTTAACTGTAACATATTAACTTTCCCCATAAGGTCAGGCATTGGTGTTGGATTGAAGAAGGCTTCTCAGATGATCAAAATGTGAAGTGTTTATAAAATGCCTATAGAATTACTGAAAATGAGAAAATAGCCTTTACCTTGATCTCATTAAGTGGTTGTATAGGAACTTTCCTGCTTTTGGTGAGACACAAAAGGCTAATTTTAAATTTGTTTAACCATGTTGTAGAACCCCTGACCTTTTATACTAGCACAGCCACTGGTAAGCCTTCAGTTCCTCATTGTACATAGATGATGTCATTTTGCTTCTCTTTTCATAATCATCACAGAGAGACTCCTAATTCTGAGCCCATTCATTTTACTGTCTTTGGGTAAGGAGTGCACTAAAATACTGTAAATAATCAGATGAAAGAGAAGCACAATGAACTGTCTTCAATGTGTTACTTTTAATTTTGTTATGGACGTATCTGTGTAAATAGAGGACAAAATAAAATTGACCAGTGGGATCACACTATATTTAAGACACAGCTGCTAAGGGAATTTTTAATAAAATTTTTTGAGCACTCAAGTAGCACAAAACAGTTGGCTTGTTGCTCAGTGCATACGTGTAAATCACCAAGTTACTTTCACTTTTCCCATTTCATGGTGAAAATCACTCCTTAGTTTAACCTATAGGAAAACTATATTATCACATTTGACATCATGTTTATGTTCACCAAAAGAGAAATCTGGGGCCATTGAGAAAGATAGCGGTACCTGGTTCAGGAATACTTTTGCTTGCAAACAATTTGCATCACAAACAGAAGTATTTGGCAAAATTTTGTTTTTGTTTGCAAACTGTACTGGTGAGGAACATGACCACAGCCATCTTTCCCGCATGAAGACGAACATGGCCATCTTTTCCAGAATCATGGAAAAAATTAAGTTCCTAAAACACGTAGCCTTGCAGTTAATCTGGGCTATAGTAGTCAATCATTTCAGTGACTTGTTTTAAGACTGAAAAATGAGTTTTATCATTTATTTTTCAAGTTAGTCTACACAAACAAAAAGAGTATATTTATATGAATTGTCACTCTCAGGATTCATTTTAGTATTAATCTTTAGGCAAAAGAAATGCTAGCTTACCTAAGGGAAGCTCCTTTAATTTGATAATGATAATTTTTTGACAGGTGGTAATTTACTTGTTTACAGCTTCCTGATTAGGCCTTCTACTGCATAGTTACATATAAAGTTATAGCATGCAGTCAAACAGTTCTTATTTCACATTCTTCACCCTACTAAGTAAAAGCAAACTTCAGCTGTATTCCTCATTATTATCATAAATATCTCGGGACAATTTTATTATCTTAATGTCACAGTGATTATTATTTCATGCACAGGATATGATAGAACCATTTCTCCCTATTGCAAAATTCTTTTTCTCCTTCATAATCTGTTACTAAAGGAACACACCTTGCATATTATTTTCAGTATGTTTTGATGAGGAAACCTAGAGAATTTTCCTGATGGGTTGAACCTTTTTGTTTGTTTTTAGCTCACCAGGCATTTTATGAGATATATTCACTTAAAACCATTAACAAGGAAATATCACATTGCTCAAATAGATTGATAGGAATTTTACCAAAGCATTTTAGCAGTTATGATGCACTAGACAGCTCATTTGCTCTAAGGCATACAGCTATTAAATATGTAAAGCGGTTGAGTCAGATGAAGACATTTCCAATAAAACATTGATTTTGTTTGTTTTAACATGGCAATCCATTAACAAGTCTTTATGATAACCAATTCTCTAAGGTTAAATGTATTGATTTAAATTTTTTAACAAAATTTTTGTTTAGCATAAAAAAGTGATGGGTTTTCAGACATGAAATTTATGATTCTTTCTTACTGGCTGAGAAGGCAAATATTTGAAAAAGGAAACTAATTCTTCCAGTCTTTTCAAACCGTTTTTGCTATGTAAAGGCCTTGTGCATGGTCCTGATCCAGAACTGATGAGATTGAATAAAGTTGCAGTCAAATGGGGCTGGAGCCTGATCATCTGGCTACTCCTGGGTCCTCAGTGGGATGTAAGAGTGAAAGCCTTTTTCTAGGGGCTTAGGTTAGTATAGGTACTGCTTGGTCAGTGAATAGGGTAAGTTTTCTTTCAGAACCCTGCTCAGTGGGCCTGTTGAGGGTTCAGAGTTGGGTGCTCAGACAGTAGAATATTAATAGGTGTGGAAATATGTGTAAGTCCCAGAAGGTTCCTGAGAGGGCTGGTTTGAGTTACTGGATGGTACCTAAGTAGAGAGGATTGACTCGATGTTGACTGAGAGAAGATAAAACTCAGTTACAGGATCCTCTAGGGCCCAAGATGAGACTGAGGACTACAGGCCTATCTCCAGGATTCTGGTCAGGAACACCACCTGCCTGGGCCCTGGGCACTGACGAGTTCCCAGGGGCCATAGCTGATTATATACTAATCTGGGTCACAGAGTTGCTTCAGAATCTACTGTTGAATTGTGATTGATAGCCTTAGCTTTGTGCCATGGAAGAGTTTGTCTCCAACTGGGTCCCTGGCCAGGCAGAACCATTTCTGAACTATGGCTGAAATGGGCTGGACCCAGCACATTTGATCTGTAGAATCACTATGAGATGCAGAGTCAGACCTATTTCATAAACGCTCCCTTGATAGAGGGGCATGACTGGGTATAGCTCTGAACATCCCTTAGCAGGCAGAACTTAGAACTGCAGATGAGTTGGTGGGGTGTCGTGGGTCACTTTGATGTACACAGAACTGAGGCTGGCAGTCTATGACATGAGGCATTGATGGGTACGGTTCCTGCTGGGTTTCTTAGAAGATGGTACTGTTGTCAAGGACAAGGCCAAATGGGGCAGTGTAGCTAATTCCACAGCAGGGTGTGGCTGTTCCCCATGCTGTAGCTGATATTACACCCCCTGTGCATAAAACTGGTTTCCCAAAATAGCTTTAGTCACTTGTCAGCTCCTCTGAGCTTTATGGGAAGCTCTTACTTGTTTGCCAGGTGGGCTTTCCTATGGAGGGTATATATATATATATATATATATATATATATATATATATATATATTTGGCGGTACTGAGGATCGAACTCAGGACCCTGTGCTTGCTAGGCAGGCGCTTATTCCACTGAGCTATATCCCCAGCCCCTATGGAGGGTATATGTAAGGGACTATTATGGCTTGTGTCTAGTAGTCCCCCACAACCTAATGTAGTCACAGGTGGAGCTTTGGCACAGGAGGCCAAGTCTAGAATGTGTGACACTGTAATTGATTCATGGTTCCATGCTGGGTTCAAGGGCACTAGGGTTAAAGCTGAGAGTGTCACCCACCCTAGGTCTCCGGGGTAAGACACAGAGATGGAGAGGTGTGTGGTCATTGCTTGCTTGCTTTGCTGCCTTCTGCCCACCATGAAGTGTTTCTCCTCTGTGCTGCCTGTGTGCATTGCCACCCTGCCTTGGAGCCAAGCTGAAAATGGACTGAAGCCTACAAACTGTGAACTAAATAAACTCTCCTTCTTTAACTTTGGGAATCAGATATTTTGTTTTAGCAATAAGAAAAGTAACTAAGACAGGGACCCTCTATTCTTTTACCTTATCAATGTCATTCTCTGGATACTAATATTTTGATTTTCTTTCTTCTTTTTGTAAGCTGTAATGATGCCTTTACAACAAAAATAGTTTTTTAGGATAATGTCTATTAGATTTAGAAGTGTTGTCTTGGAGGTAGAAATGATACAGGGAACGTAGCAATGTTAAATGTGATAATAGTTATATTCCCCTTCTAACTCATTTTCACCACAGTTTTATCTGTCATCATTGAGCTACCTACTGTATATAAATGTACACGTGTGTGTGTTCCTATAACTGAATTATAATCATGGCAGATACAGCAGGCAAGCTACTTAGTATCCCTGTTTTAGTAGCAGAAAATTAATCAATGGCCAAAATGTAGTAAATGGATGCTCCACTGTTATAAAATAGTGCACAGGGATACCTTGGTTGTGGAACTCACTTCATTCCCACTTTTCATTGAACAGTGAAAAGTTCAGGAAGTGAACATATTTCCCCTTAAGAAATAATGGAAAGCCAAATAATTGATTTTGAGGCCCCAAAATTACACTCACAAATTCATTTTTCCAAGACCTTGGTAACTTCACCATGGTTTCTTTAACTCTATTGTGGTTGCCACAGTTTTCCTCATAGCATTATTGCCTGTATCACTAGCTTGGTTCACAACCATGGTTACCATATTTTATGCAAACACACACACACACACACACAAAACAATGTTTGAATGCACTCACACAGAGTCTGTATGTTTTCTAAGCAAGAGAAGTTCTCAGACTGAAGCGTCACCTCTTAGTGTTTGACATGTCACATGACTCACTCTTGGTCCATACAGGTTTGATCAATTTTTTTTTTTTTTTTTTTTTTGCGGTACTGAGGATTGAACCAGTACAGGACCTTGCACTTGCCAGCCAGGCGCTTATTCCACTGAGCTATATTCCCAGCCCTCGTCCAGGTTTTATCCCATCGGATTTTCAGTTAACTGTTGAAGAAAGTTATGAACACCAAGAAGATTTTTTTGCAAGCTTTACTGTTGGCGTAGTGGGAAGTTCGAGGCTGGAGCTGTTCGACAATGGAGGTATCACTGTTTTTATTTTTAAAAAACCGGATCTTTGTGTGCATTTTGTGCTCCCTCTCCTGTGGGCACTGAGAACTACTCCAGCCCAGATGGACCGGCAGGATGGGGAGGGCATCGTGATAAGGACAAAGTTAGCAAATACATAATATTCTCCCATCTGTATTGATCTCCTAACTGGTTAAATTTGGAAAACTTTCATTTTATTTTAGCTGTGAAGGCCAATATCACAGTTTACCTACTGTAGTCTGAGACTGAAAAATTCTTTTTTGTGTGAAACAAAATCTCTCTTCCTCTTACAATAGGAAATGAAAAGAACAAGAACTTTCATGTAAGAAAAAGATCGGACTGGGTTAATTATTTTTCTTGTCCATTTTCTATAAAGCACTGGGAATATTAATCACCTTCTTTGATGTACTTTTCTCTATGTGCAAGTGTTGTGATACGACAGCCCTTTTCATATAAATATCATTAATTTTAAGTGAATATATAACCCAGTACCTGACATACAGTAGCTGTTGGATAAAAACAGTTTCATTCTTTGCTTTTTGTTAGGTCCCTGTTCATCTGTGATCATTCTCCTATCTGGGGTCATAATTCTTTGTATTTTCTTTGTTTTGTTAATCTCCTGGTTTTCTCATGCTTTCTAATGATTTTAGACTTTTTGTTCAAAAACATGAATGTTTCTCAGTCTCCCTTCACTCTGTTAATGTCCCTCTTTTAAAGTGCTTCTTAGAACCGAACATCTTCCTGTTTTTCATTTTAACCAACTAGTAAAATAGGTCGGTCGTCTTCTCACTTCCTTTAACCCTTGCTTTGAATGTTAAAACCCTAGTAGTTGAGGATCACGCTCTCTGCCTTCACAGCAACATTCCACTGTGTTTTTCTAGCTCTTTAGTTGACTTCTTTCATTCTGCACATGGTACAGATTTTCAACACCCTTGACTCTCGTCTTCTGTCATATTTTTCTAGTCAGTCTCATATCTCAACTGTCCTGTTGGACTCTATATATATACCTCCATCACCTGCCTCTTAATGTATATGTGAACACCGTTAACCTTCTGAATACTTTAGTATAACCTTATACTCATATGGCCACACCAGAGACACCACTTTCCCTTCTAATTATGGGCTGTCACACTTCCTAGGAGACATATTTTGAGCCTCAGAGTTCATTTCATTGCTCTCTTTCTTGTAATCTGCTATTCAAAAGACTTAGCAGATACCATGTTCTCATTGCTTCTAATTCAGTTTCTCCTCCCTGAAACAACTGATGGGATCCATGCAAAGTTTTAATTATTTTTTTTCTGGACAAACCATTGGGAAAATATTTAATCAATTAATCAGTTTTTATTACCTATTACCTCCAAATGTAGTAGTCATGGATTATGCAATAGTTATGAATAATTTTAAACATAAGAAATAGAGAACTTGATTAAGAGTGGCTTAAACAAGTACAGGTTTGTTTTGAATATGAGAAAGCAAAGTTTATGTTCTTCTGAAAAACAAAGCTAAATCATTGCCAGTATCCATTTAGCAGGGAGAGAAGTCAGAGCAGAGACAATTAGGCACCTCATGCTTCTCTTAACTTTTTTCTGAGATTTTCCTACAAACTTCAAAATTTTTCATTTTGCTTTGGTTAATGAAATCTGAACCTCATGCCTTTCTGTTCATTGAAATCAGAAGATTACCAAGTCTTATTTGAAGTGCTGACATTTTAGCAAGAAGCGGACAAGAAGCGAGGTAACTTGTATATGCTTGTAATTCCAGCAACATGGGAAGCTGAGGCAGGAGGATCTCAAATTTCAGGCCAACCTGGACAACTGAGTAACATAGCAAAACCCTGTCTTAAAAAAAAAAAAGTAAAGAAAATGAGATGTAGCTCAGGATGAAGATCTTGAGTTCTACTCCCATTATTACCACATGTGCACTCATATGTGCATGCATGCCTCCATGCACGTACATGCACACACACGCACGCACACAAAGACAATAGGAAATGTACATTATGTATGAATATGTATATGGTATCATCCACAAACCACTGAGAGATCTCAACCTAATCCACCAAACCTTTAGTAACTCCTAATAACCATGAAATAAGATCCACTTGTCCTTCAGTCTTTGTAAATTATCTTCCATCTTTTTCTCTCTGATATTTTTAATAGTCATTGTACCATAATCCTTTTGAGGGTGAGGATCAAGATTCCCTTAAAAGCATACTTCTGTGCAGGCAGCTGCACAATTTGTCGAGTGAATATGTTAATCACTCTGTGGTTTGTTTTTATGTGTTCCTTCCCAATTCTGTGCCTCTCCCTAGTCTTCCTGGTTCCCTTACAAAAGTCCATTGAGATTGGTGCATCCAAGTTCTCTATTTCTGAGCTCAACTTTTGTGTCCATGAGCAAGACGCTGAGAAACCCACAGTTGAAAAGTCATTCTTCCTTCTGAATAGAGTAATTAAGTAACATTTTAACTAAGAGGTTCTTTAAGAGGAAAAATGTGGCATATGTTTTTCACTGAAGGGTAGCTTTTTAACTTAGTGTAAGTTAAGAATAATTTGTCATAGCTGAAACTTGGAAACAACCAAATGCCCATCAACTGAAGAATGGATAAAATGATGTGATGTTTTTATACAATGGAGTATTACTCAGCTATAAAGAAATAAACTCGAGGCTTTTATGGGTACATAGATGCAACTATTTATATTCACAAGTGAAATAAATTGGACCTACATGTGTAAACGTTGTATAGGCTCTGTAGCATAAGAAACTGAAAGAGTAAATAAAATCCAAAAAGTACAATAGATATTCGTGAAAGGGAAAGAAACCCGTCAAAGGAGGAAACAACTGGGATGAGGGAAAGGAGAAAGAAAGAGGGAAGGAGAAAAACAGATATATAGACAGATGGACAGCTGGGATAACTGTACTGCTGATGTCTAACGGTTTGTTGAAAGCAATAGTTATTTTTGACCAATGTTGAGCACATATATCTGGTAATCTGAACAACTAATCTGAAGACCACAATATGCAATATAATAACCATTCTTGAATTCCTATCATCTTGTTTGATGAGACTCTATTATTTACAATTTTGTTGCTTTTAGTTTTTATTCTCTTTAATGGTTTGATCCACCTTGCATTCTTCCGTCTGGTAGTCCGGCCCCTTCGGTGAAGGTAATAGCGTGTCATACAGCAACAATCATTGCGCTCTGAGGCCCTGAATCCTGTGGTTTTGCTTTGCTCTGCTTTTCTCTATGTTGCTACTGTTCTTTTATTAACTCTCTTTAAAATAAAAAAAAAAATCTCGGTACGTATAAACCTTGAGTTAGAATAGATGCATTTTTAGATACTCAAATTGACTTTTTATTTTATATTTCACAAAAATTAATCTAAATGTGCTTCTTCGCATAGCGAATTTTGTTATGATTTCATTCGCATTGAAATGAGCCAGCACACTGTTGATCTAAGACCAAGATCTGTGAAGTCCAACTCCCTGGCCTACAAAATGCCTTTGAGCAAGGCGCATGCTTTATTGTTCAAAATTTCGCTAGGAACCACATCAACGTAACGATGGCTACTACTAGTATAAGCTACTGCTAGTGTAAGTGTAAGTGCAGTGAACACTTGCTGGGTAAAGGTCCCCGGGCTGAGCACTTATGTGTTGTTCCTTCCTAGTACTATAATATTCTCAGGTTCTTTCACCTGGGGCTTAGAGATGTACAGATGTTTGTTCAAGGTGCCAGATTAGATGGAAGAATTTAAATTTGAACTCTGATAAGCCTGGCCACAGATCTTATGTTCCAAAATACTTTGGTATTTATTCTTCATCATTATTGTTTTAAAAATAGAGGCCAGGCATGGTGCTGCATACCTGTAATCCCAGAACTCCGGAGGCTGAGGCAGGAGGATCATTGTGGAGTTAGAGACCAGCCTGGGCTACAAAGAGAACTCAAGGCCTCCCTGAACTGCCAGGGAGACTCTGTCTCAAAAAGACCAAAAATAAATAATTGAATGAATAAATAAAGTCTTTATGTAGGTCAGTTTAGATACTAAATATTACAAATAACCTTTTATGTCTATTAGACAGCATTTTCCAAATATGCATTAGTTTTGCTAATTTTAAAACATCCTTTTATATGATCATCATTCAATATTTTCAGAGAAAATGTAAAATTGTGATAATTATTGTCAATTAATTTCTTCTGTATGGCAAATATTTCAAATACTTATGTAAAGCTTAATGAAATAAAATAGAAGGTTAAACATTCCTTTTTGAGTCACCAGTTACACAAGTCATATGTTAGAAGCACACATCACTAATCCCGTCCAGGTGGTTGATGTGTTAAAGAAGTGATGAAAGAAAACCTGAGGTAAAATAAGCCGGACAGAATTTATTTGAGCAACAAACGACTCACAAACCCGGGAGCCCTCAATGCCAGAAGAGGCCCAGAGAATTGTCTGTGGTATGGGCGGTGACTACAGACAGAAAAATTCTGAAGAGCAGAAAAGACAAAGAGTGGATTGATGCTTTGAAATGACCTTTCTTATAAAACCTAAGGCATGAAGTTATCCTTGTGTCTGTGGAGGGGAAGAGCACAGGACGTGTGGTGAGGTTAGCACATCATTGTAGGAGTGCATGGCAGAGTAGAACTGCTCACCTCACCCGCCAGGAAGCAAAAGAGAAACACTGGATGGCTTAGGGCTCCAAATTCCCCTCCAGAGGCAGGCTTCCAGTTACCTAAGCACTTTGCACAAGCCCTCACCTCGTGCCAGTTTGTAGCACTTTCTGGTTGTGCCACACCAGGGAACAAGCCTTCACTCCATGGATCGTGGGGAAACGTGCAACATCTAACTCATATCAATTGCCTTAATGTGGCATGTCACCAAAAATTATTAAAAAATTTATTCACAGATTCAGCAAGTTATTATTGTACATTTAATATGTGCCAAGCATTTACTGGAAAAGAAAACCTCAGGAATTATTCCTCAAAGTAGGAAAAAGGCAAAGTGATTACACCTTTCTGACTGGAATTTTAAAATGTCACTTGAAAGACATGCCTTTTTATACTGCAGAATTTTAGAATACTTTCATGAATTCAGAACATTAGTAGATTTCAGCATTTGTACTTTTTGGCATTTTTATTAATCAGTTATTTATTTGCAGATAACATAACCCAAGACTCAGTCACTTTGGTGTGCTAATTCATATTCCCACACATGTGCTTTGGATGTGGGAATGGAAGGCAAAGCACTCCCACAGGAAGAAATATGGCATAATTACATAATTAGCTTCTCCTCTTCTTGGGACAAAACTACAGTTGGCTAAAATTGCTCTGTGAAAATATGAGAGAAGTCAGGAGGAGGAAGTGTAGGCGTAGATCACAGGGTTTAATTCCAGTGAGAAGTAGTTCTTTCCAAGGTTAGTAGAGAGGAGAAAAGAAGTAAAGGAAAAGATGTATATATATATGTACACACACAAGCTAGTTAAGATGGTTACACTATTAATTTCTCTTAATTCATTAAAAAGAAAGGTTTGTGCTAATATTGTTTGGACAATTGAAGGCACATATATTGTACTCTGAGCAACTAATTTAAAGATAACAATAGTCAATGCATTAACCATATTTACTCTCCTATCTTGTTTTGAAATTTTGTTTTACTTTTTCCTCTGTAACATAAATTTGGCAAAAAATACAGCCATAGATTTTGTGCTTTAAAAAAATCTCAAATGTTGCATTTCTTTTCTTTCTTTTCTTTTTTTTTTTTTTTTTTTTTTTTTT